>PVKA01015740.1:0-31479 GCA_004027165.1 Ctenomys sociabilis | reverse complement strand
CAGCCTATCAGACACGCACACACACACACACACACACACACACACACACACACACACACACACACACACAGGTTCTCACTAAGAAGGAGAAGGGCCCTCAAAGGTGTCAATTGTGTAGCAAGAGAAGAGTCAGGAAGATTCTCATGATCATTTTCCTGGGGAAGCAGAACCGGCATCCTAGCGTAAGTCACCCTTGAGGGCTGACACATGCAGGAATATTCCTATTCATCTGCATAAGAAAGGCAGGCGAATAGCAACCCTATCCCTGAAGGACATCTCTGTTTTTCTTGAAGGGTAGAGTTTATAGCTACAAAAACACCCTTATCATTGATCTGTTGCCTGAGTATTTATTTAATGTACCCATGGACACTGCTCTACAGTTTTCTAGTGGAAAAACTGATTGAGCCATCAGAAGCAGTTAGTGACCAACTGTGCAAGACTAAATAAAATTTATAATTAGAGCTTGTCCACTCCCAGATTAGAGATCAAATATCTATGGTATAGTTTCATAGATAGATAGATAGATAGATAGATAGATAGATAGATAGACAGACAGATAGATAGATAATATTGTTCTCTAAAACTCATTGATGAGTCAGTATAAATAAAATGATTTCGCATGCCTGTAATCCCAGCACTCGGGAGGCTGAGGCAGGAGGATTGTTGTGAGTTCGAGACCAGCCTGAGCTACAAAGTGAGCTCGAGGTCAGCCTGAACTGCATAGTGAGACCCTGTCTCAAAAAACACAAAAAAAAAAAAAAAAAAAAAAAAAAAAAAAAAAAAAAAAAAAAAAAAAAAAAAAAAAAAAAAAAAAAAAAAAAAAAAAAAAAAATAAATAAAATGATTTGTGGCTATGTGGTCTAAGAATCTCATACATTACCAAGTGGGTAGGACTCACTGTGCTAGAGCAATTATAAGGAATCTGCTTTCTTACACAAAATGCTCTGAGAAGATAGAATTGATTTTGAGAACATACCTGCCATGTGGAGGGCTGACACATACCCAGAAGGGGCTTTGTCTGCTCTTCCAAGTTGGATTGGATGTTTCTGATTTTAACCTGTCCAGGAGGAAGTCCTACCTGCTACTAGACTTGACGGCTGCAGAAGACTGCATCTAACTAACCAGACAGCAAAGAGTTACTCCTGGCTTCAGTGCCCAGGACATCCCAGGAGTAAGTCTTGGGAAGCTTAGGTGTCTTTTATTGAGAGTGAAACTTCTACCAATCTAAAGCAATCCACTCCTATTTTCCTCTTTCATGTGAAGACAGCAGAAAACACAGAACTAGTGTGTGTCCTTGAGGCAGCGTCTGGCCCATGGGGTGTTGTGGCAGGCGCAGCCCCAGGAAGCTGCTCTCAGCATCACTGCTTGTGGAGCACCCAGGGATGTAGTTTTGATGCCCGAATCCCATCCTACAGAAGCCAGCACACACTCATCTCTGCTACAGCCTGGGCATGGGGCATTTCTGGAGCTCCTTAGGTCTTTCCAATGTAAGGCCAAAGTTATAAAGCACTGGCATTTGACTCAGGCCATAGTGAAGTGACAGAAGGAAGACACAGGACTGGGGACAAGGAGGAAAGCATTGACCGATTTCACCCTCAGCCATGCAACAGGGTGTAGAAGCTACTGGGAATCCTGGGCGTCTGTTCAGGGATTCCCACTTGCCTTGCAGTGGCGTCCCCAAGTACAGTTTGGCACTCCCAGTCCTGAGCCAACACACAATCTCACTACCCAAGATGTGGAGTCACTGGCTTAACATGGCGTAAACTGCTCTAAGGTATTTGGTTGACCAACTTTAGCTCACTTAAAATTGTAAGGAGCTGCCCAACCCAGGGAAAACAACCTTTTGTGGATCCTGTTAACCAGAGAACTGGAGGTCCTGAAAGCCCATGTTCTTGGGGACTCTGGAGTGATGTATATTTATAGAAAGAACAGAACTGCCTGCAGACTAAGGGGGGGGGTGGATAATAATACATGCAAATATACTGATCTGTCTCTGAACAGTTCTTGGCTGTCTGCTTTCCATGGTAATACATATCCACTAAAAGCTGTCTGCTGTATGTGTTTTTGGTAACGTCTCACACTTCCCTGCGTGAATACAAGCAACACACACTCGACTACAGAGGCCCTGTTGTATTTCCAGTTCTTAAGTTATGCAGCTTAGCAGCTGTGATAATGTAATGGTTTGCAAAATATCAACCTGGCAATATATCAACCTGGAATAACACATCAAATAATGAATGATGCGGGTGCAAAGAGGTTTAATTTATGCTGTGTTACAAATACTGTTCCAGAAATACCATACCATTTCAGTCTTTCCGTGGCAAGAAAAAGACCCTTTCACCTGAAGTATCTGAATAGCTGTGGCAAAAGGGAATGTTATGCCCCTGCCAAACCGTCCCACTGACACCACTCTGTGAAGAGACGTATAATTTACGTGTAGTTCGCTGCTCACCTCGTACCACACTTGAAGACACGTGCTGTGGCCTGAGAGGTCAGAGTAAGCAGGAGAGGGGCATTTGTCTTCTCAGTTCACTTTAGCGTGTGAGGGTGAACACACTTTCTGCCAGCAATGATGGGGCTTACGGTGAGTGAGTTTGGGAATTGAGGCAATTCCTACTCATGCCTCAGTTCTGATCTGCTTCCTGAATGGGCTTAATGAGGGATGTGAGTAACAGAAGATGCTCTCATTTTCATATGTACTGAATGGCATCACACTTCTGCTCTGAACCAGGTACCAAGGGGTGCTCCTGGTCCTCGGAGAACTCCTCATCCTGTGGAGGAGGAAATCTAGGGAAGCCTCCAGTTTCAAAGCACTGTGAGCCATGCTACTATCGTAAGGGAGCCACAGTGCATTACAGGATCCCACTCGCCCACTGGAAAAACACTGACTTAGGCCTGGAGGGGAGGAATGCCCTAGAAAGCATTCCCGTAGAAAGTGACTTTAGGCTAATGATTGCAAATAGAAAGTTAGAGATCTAGGGAAGGAAGCAGCAGTATCGGGAAGATGAAAGCCCTGAGGCAGGAGACCCCCTGGGAGTTTGGAGGATTTCCAAACTCATGTATGTATGGCTGTGATGTGACACACCAGGGCAAGGTGTGGGGAGAGGCAAGACTGGGGAGAGCAATGAGGACCTGATGACAAAAGCCATTGGAAATACGTTTCAGCAGGCGCATCCTGAGCCAGGGAATAGGCTCTAACAACACAAGGGACACGGTCACCCAATTTTTCAGAAAGGTTACTGTGACCGCAGGACACAGACTGTAGGGGTACTGGACTGGCAACTTTGAGAAGGCAACACACAAGTGATACATGCCAGTGGTTTAAACTCCAGAATAGGGAAGGATGTCAGAGACATGTCAGGGTAGAAACGCCAACGTGTGGTGGCTGTAGAAGCACTGGTGGGAAGCGGAAGGAGGAGACACCTGGATTCCAGTTTGCATCTGGTCAGGTGGCACATTTTGTCAGTGACAACGTTATAATGGACCTGAAAATCCTTATTGCCAGTGACATATATACAAAGCTATGTCAGAGTGCAATGTGTTTCTCTAGAGTTGAATGCTGCTATAAAACAAACCTACACTGTCAGTCATATAAAAGTTCAGCAATTCAATTATGTACATTACATAATTCTTATGGCACTATATGTGGCTGTTACTGGATTATTGTGTTTTTATCATCATTTCAAAGTGCATTCCTTCAACCCATTTAAAAACACTTCCTTGCAACCAGTACACTGGTTTACAGATACCTCAGTTATCCGTCCCTTGATCGCATGACCTCTTCACATGGTTGGTTGGATCTTTGCATTATTATGTTTACCATGGTCTTGTGAGCAATAGTGTGCAGCACGCATTTTGTTTCTATGTTTACCTGTGCCTGAGGCTGCTTTAGGCTGTACTATCTAGATTTGTTTAGGTACAGGCTCTGACATTCACACAGCAACATCACCTGACTATACATTTCTTACAAAGTGTCCCTTTTGCTCAGTAGCCTGAGATTGTCCTCAGGCAGCTGGTGTAGGAGGAAGAGCAGGTCTTGGAGGAGACGTGATGAATTTCATTGTGGGTATGTTGGATTGAGGGCATGGGTGTGGTAGAGAGAACAGAGACACCCAGTCAGTCCACACTCAGGTGTGTGGGTCTGTGGCTCAGAGGAACATCCTCCATGAATACAGGGAACCAAGTGCCTGCTTCCAGAGGTGACTTCACAGTTGGACAGTCCATGGTAAAAACTGAAATGCTTTGACTTGCTCACTCCCAGCATGAATAGCTCAGAGCCCTCCTAGGGGCGCGTCTCAGAGTGTGAAGAAACCCATATTTCTCAGCTTCTTTGAGCAGGAACTAGAGCAGAGAACACAAACGCAGTCCAGCAGGCTACACCTCAATGTAAAATCACAAACAAAAGCCATGTGAGGTGGCCACATCAAAAGGGGCTCATTTATGCTTAGGCTCTGGATCTAGGAAGGTAATCTCCAACATAAAACAATTTCCTCTTGTAGCAGCTACAGAAGCTAATAAAAACATTTTCCTGCCCCAAGGCAAACTCCCAGAAAAATTTTTTTCCTTTCCTTAGCTCATTCATATGTTCTGTTCTTACATTTATTGGACTTTTCCACAAAGGTCATTTTGATTTGGCTACTACAGTAAAAACACCTGCATCACCAGGACCTGCTGTCTGGGCTTCAGTACTTAGGTTGCTTGCATTTGAGTATAGCTAGTGTGGAACACATTGTTTCTCACCCATCATACATAAAAATGGGGGCTAGCACCCCAATGGCTTGGTTCTACGAGGACAGTTGCTATAAACACTTGTCCAGGTGAGTGTGAGCTATCACTAAGTGCCCACAAGGTCACCAGTTACTGAAAATATAAAGCTGGGTGTTCTTGTACCTGAAGCAGGCACTTTCGTAAGAAGCCTAACTGTGGGTACATTCCAGGCTGGCCAGGTATCATGTGAGGTGCTTATATGCACTACTACTAACCCTTGATGGACATGCTTCATGGGGGGGAACCTGGCAGAGGCACAGGGGCAGCTCTGTCCAGCTCACACAGTTGTGAGAGGCGAGGCTTCTGGGGTTGGGGGACAGAAGCTCTAACCTCCAGGCTCCCTGGCCCTCCTTGCTGGTTTCCATTGCACCCAAATTGTCAGTTACTTGTTTGTGCCTTAATTCCATCCCGGGGATTCATTTCCTCCTGGCATGTCTAAGGTCTTCTATCACACCAAACACACAGTATCTTCTATTTGCCCCACTCTACCTAATACAGTGATGGACTCACGGTCACCTACGCAAAAAAAGAAAACCCGCAGCAAAAGCGTGGTTTCCCAGGCTGAGTGGGTTACACAGTCAGGCTGTGAGGCAGCCTAAGGAACACCATGAAGAACAATAGTTCGTGTCATGCCTGTAACATCAGCAGTCTGGGTGGCTGATGTGAGACAATTAAACCTTAACTTACTGGTTTCTATTGCACCCAAATTGTCAGTTACTTGTTTGCACCTTATTTACTGACTTATTGAGAGCCTGTCTCAAAATTTAAAATAAGGGTTTTGAGATTTAGGTCAATGCAAAAGCCCTGGATTTGAATTCCTAGTATAATAAATAATTAAATAAATAAACACCCTAATTCTTTCTTTTTACCTTGATTTCTGGGCAAGTGGACCACAGAAGTGGCTGTTGAGTTCTGGACACTGCAGGCCAATGCACATCTGAAAGCACTGCTCTCTGGGCAGCTGCACATTGACTTTACAGTGTCTCCTATGTGACCTTTAACATGAGGTCCTGGAGACAACGTGGTGACACCCCTTTCTCGGGGCCAGGCTACAAGGTCATCTGGCCCCCAGGGAGCAAGAGTACTGACCAGGGATGGGACGAATAGGCCCTGACTCAGGTCTTGTCCTGCTGCTGGCTGCCTGTCCTGGGCAAGAGGTGGAAGCTCTTCCTGCCTCACTCTCACCATTCACATGGGACGAGAGGCAGTACCTGCTCCCCGCACCTCCCTGATGACCAGAAAGTGCCACGTTGTCCTGGGTAAGAAGCTGCTGTAGCGGAAGTGTTTGGAGAGGCCTTCCTCCAGGAAAGATGGAGACAGCAGAAATCTACTCCAGTGCCTGTCACTGCTGTGTGACTGAGCAGTCTGGGCTACTCCTAATGCAGACAGTCCCCAGGTGAGAGTGCCAGGGCTCAGTCCTCAGGATCTGTGGGACAGCAGTGTCCATTTTACACCTCTCTTCCCTCCTTTTATGGACGTCTACTACTCTGATTCAGAGGCTGTTACAGAGCCACTACAGCCAGAGCCATTTAATGAGACCTGACAGATCACATATATTCAGTTAGCATCCCTTCCCCTGGAGAACAAGGGGAGGGTTGTATCTGCAAGGGACCCTAATGCTCCAGGGATGTGCAGGACGCACCCAGAGCCCACGAACCCTTGGCAGGTGCTCAGAGCAGCAGGGAGGTGTGTTGGAATACAACACAGGTACAGGCCTAGCAGACCCGAGTGATGGGCAATGCCGCATGTCTGTATAGAAGGCTTATCTTATGCTATCTTATTGTTGGTAAACAATGAACAAGAAGTGATACCTGTATATATCTGGGTGTGTGGAGCATACGTGACTCATTACATATCCAGCTAGAGATTCAAATGGTGTAAGTAGAAGTTGTGAAGCCCAACCTAGCAACTTAGGGAGGTTCTAACTCCTAAAAGGGCAAAGGCCCTGGATGCGATCTTCAGTACCAAGAGAGACAGAAAGAGAGAGAGAAAACAGGTTACCAGGCGCCTCTGAACTTTTTATGCTTCTAAGCAGAAAACTCTCCTCCACATTGCATGTTTCCACCCTTTGGTCACACAATTCACATTTCCACCTATGTGTGAACAAATACTTCAATAATGAAACATTGGGTTGGGGAGATAGCTCACGATCTAAGTACCCGTCTAACAAGCACAAGGACCCGGGTTCAATCCCTGGTATAGCATGCGATGCCAATCTTGGAACCACAGGGATTGTGCCAGCCACCAAAACTGGTGCACACCTGTAATCCCAGTGCTGCAAATGCTGAGACAGGAGGATCACTATGATTCTGAGCTGCGAAGTGAGACCCTGTACCAAATAAATAAATAAATATTTAAAAAATAAATAATGGAACATATTGAATAAATTCCTTTCTCATGCAAGCCAAAGAGTTTTCACTGGAACCTAACTAGATCATGCCCAGTGTCCACCTGATGCATTCATCAGTTTCACTGCTGGTATTTCTGTCTAAGAAGTTATTGACAGAAGAAAAACCTGATATATCCTAGTTCCCCAGGCATGGTGGTACACTCCTAGAGTCTCAGGACACTGGAAGGCAAAGGCAGGAGGAGCACAAGTCTGAGCCCAGGCTGGACAATTTAGCAACTTAGTGAGACATCATCTCAAAATGGCAGAAATGCTAGAGATGCAGCTTAGTGAAAAAGCCCTCAGTTCAATCCCCAGTACCACCAAAAAAAAAGGGAAAAAATCCTAATTGATAATCCTGATACTGACCACAGAAATGTGTCTCACAATATAAAGACCTACAGGCACCCAGAATGGGACTAGAAAGTGAAGGTATTTAAAAAAAAAATTATTAAATGATAGAGAAGAAGTTACTTGTCAGCGTCAGACCATCAACCTGTCTGGGTATTCCACACAGTGCTTCACAGGTTTAAATCTTTCATTAAATTTCCTTCAAGTTGAAAAATTCCTAAACAGTAAGTAAGCTTACAAACCGGAGAAAGTCACTAGAATTAACTCTCCTGAGTTGCACAGGTTACTCGTCTATCTCAGGTTTTGCCCTGCTGCCTACTTTATTAGGTTTCAGGGTTGTACCTTAACCTGCAATGCCTGTGTGGACACAGGAAACTCACGACTCAAAGCCAGGCTGCAAACAGGGATACGGAGTGGTTCTGAGCCATGGGTCACATTGCCCCAGGGAGGTGTGGCCCCATCCCCACAGGAAAACACTGCGCATTTCTAGGAACCCAGCTGAACACTGCCCACAGTCCTCCCCCAGGCTGCCTTTTTTGAGAGCAGAGAAGCGCAGATCTTACTACTGCTTTACAGAATTGTCTCATCCAGGGACGTTCATACTATAAGTGTGCTGTCAGGAAACTGAATGTTACTGAGCCCTCTCGGTAGTACCACAAACAAGCCAACTCAGAGGAAAGCAATAGGTTTGGAAGAACAGTGACAAGCAGGTGCCAAGAACAGTGAGGGCTGGTGCAGAACGGGAGCCCCGGAACTGCGAAGCTCCATTCATAGTCACCAGCTCCTTCTCAGGCCCTGTCTCCGCAGAGGACATCTGAGCCAGGGCATCTCCAGAGTATGCAGCAACAAACGCGAAACTCCCCAGCCCCGAGTGCTTTTCCTCAGGCTCCCTTAGCTTTCGTGCCCATTCCAAAGAGCAGCCCCCACCCCTACCCCCGCCAGCGTTCCCCTGTATTTCATTTCGATAAGCCCCCTAGCATCCACATGACCAAAATTTCTATTTCAATTTCATGTTTCTTATCATTATCTACTCAGGGGCAAAAATTGCACCATTTCCCCTACAGTCCCAGAAACTCGAATCTCACAGGAAGGCATTAGTTAGAGGAGTAAGGTCCTGCACAGAGAAAATCAACCTCTCCTCTCTCTGGAGAAGCATATGGCCCGCCGCTCTGCTTACCCTCTCCACGCTGCGTCTCCTCAGGGATCCATAAGGTATTTTCAGTAAAAGTCTCTGAGATCTGTTCGGAGCCACTGCAGCCTGAACCACCATGGTTTGGAGGGGTGTGTGTGCGTGTGCGTGTGTGTACACGGGCGCGCGTGTGTGTGTGTGCACGTGTTCTCAGCAAAGAGGGAGATGGAGGCTTTCCCCCAAGCTGAGTTAGGCTCTCTTGGCGGTTTCCCAAATATCAAATAACTAAGAGAGCTTTTCTCTTGACCATATGAGTCAAGATGTGGTTTGTCAGGAGGTGGGGGACGGGAAAAGGAAACCAGTCCCTGCTTGGCAACTTGGGCTTTCCCTGCTGTCCCTGTGTCCCTGTGTCCCCGTGCGCTGGCTCCAGGAGGCTGCTGCTCCTAGGTGGCCAAGCGGTGCTTCCAGGGAGAGTGATCCAGAAATGTCAACTGTGCTTGTGGGGCTGTGATGGTAACCAGGTCAGCTGTCTCCTCAGGGCTCAGCCCCGCGCTTTATTTCTTCCACCACGTGACTCCCCGGCCCCTGGGCTGTGCAGCGGGTCACATGCTCACCTTAAAAGGACTATTTGGAATCTCCCCATCTGGAGCAGAGATTAGCTTTCAGCCCGACAGTCTGATTTCATTCTCTTCTGCACAGAGGGAAAATATTTGAGGACTAGCAGGGTAACACACTGGCAAGTCGGGGGTCGTCTCTTTTCAGTCATAAATTATCTCTTTGAAATTGAGCTTCAGATACATGGACTGAAATCTGCTTTTATCCCCCACTTCTTACTTTCCAGTGCATAGGAAATAAATGTATGTATGTCATTAACTAGGTGAAAGCAGTCCACAGGGAGGAAGTGTGGGAGACAGAGAGGGGAAATGCTTGCATGGCGTGGCTTACAGAACTCACCCAGTGTAGCAGATCTGCACTCCCACCTCCCCACGCAAGTGTCTGCGACAGGGGGCGTTTATATTTACATGTGTCTGTAGGCGCACCAAGTCACATTTGGCTTTGCAAGCCCAGACCCAGCTATCACATCTGCCAACTCTCCCATAATCGTGGTGTCAATCCAGATCAGGCCGTCTTCTCAGATGGGGGGTACAAATCGTCTAAAATTTTAGCTTTCCTGTGATATTTTTCAGCTTACCTTCCTGCCCCCATCCCTGCCTCCCTTATTTGTGCTGCGGAGAACATTTCTATTAGGAAAAGCCGCGAAAGAGCTTCTGGGCTCGCTCATCTTTGTCTTTTCCCGTTTAACGTTCTACACAGCCCGCTTCTCTCCGTTCTGGGCTTTCTAAAAGCAGCGGGCCACTTCCGCTGTAGTAACCCCGTGCTTTTTGGTGTGAGTTGGCTGTTACGCGTACGCTTTGGGAACCAGCTTTTATTTATTTTCCACCGCCCAGAGCTTAGTTTATTGAAAAGGATGGAAAAGAAAAGTTCTGTTTATTCAAACAAATCTAATAGGAAGTCGGGGTAGGGGTGCAAAGGGAGGAAACGGAGCTTCACTGTCCTAGAAAGAGGACTGGGGAAAAGACACCAGAGGAAGGGGTGGCGCAGGGGGGACCGTGGGCACGGTGCTCCCACGCAGACACACATTAAGAGGCAGTTAAAGAAAGCATCAAGTTGATGTGGGAAATTCCACATACACAACAATCGGGCTTTGTTCATAATTGGTTCCATATGTGCGCTGCAGTGCAGGAGAGGGAGCCGCAGGAAAGGGACCCTTGGAAGGCAGCGCTGCGGGTGTCTCTGAGAGGTGGATTAGGTTACATCTTTTTTCCCTGTCTTTTTTGCTTGCTGCCTACATCCCCCGGTTTCAAAGTATTGGGAAGGAAGATGGGAATAAATCTTAACAACACCCAATTCGTTAGCCTAACCAAGAGAATCACTTTCCTCTTCAAAACTGCACTTGCCTGGGTTACACTCTGAAGAAAGGACAGGCGCGTTTTTAGGGCACATGTAATGTCTGTGGGCTCCCTGGGACCCAGCTTTTCCAGCTCCCTGTGACAGGGGCAGACAATCAGATCATGGAGAAATCACTGCTTCTCTGACCGGGCCAGGGCAGAGCTAAGAGCTGAATTTATTTAGATTTGAGTAAATGGGACTTCCTGTTTCCCAAGGGTATTAATGAGCGTTTTTACTGAAGAGCTTAGGCTTGTGATCCTGAGGGACACTTTGATGAACTAAGTGCAAATAAAACAAAAACACATGCATTTGATTAAGGTTGAAATACATATAGAAGAGAATGTTAATGGAAACAAAAATAACCCTGGGCCAGACTCCCACACATCAGAGCCTGTGCAGTCCGCCCCTTCCCAGGGGGCCTGGGAGGGGAGGGTCGCTTTCCTGCAGGGCTGAGCCTCTCCACAGCTAATGTAGCCCTTGTCTGCCAAAGGTAGGTGTCCTCCTCCTCAGTGATTTGTGGGCTCTCAGAGGCCAGCTTGTCCAAAAATACCTTTCTGATTGTTTCACTGTGTAAGTTTTGACATATGTAAGTTTACCATTAATGGGTGCATTGAGGTATTATAAGCACAAATATGCTTCCCAGGAGAAAAAGATACCCATAAGCTTGCTGATAGGACTACTTCTCAAAGAAAGGCAAAGAAGTAAATGTTCACTAAAAGAGTCCCCTGCCAGGTTACCACAGGCAATCTCTGAAGAAGAGTGAGTTTCATTGTGCCTGTTTTCTAGGTGAAGAGAGGTTTCATTAGTTGACTAAAGCAGCACAGGAAAACATGGCAGAGCTCAGAGGCAACTGAGTGGCCATGTGAGAAACCCAGCTCTGCTCTGTTCATTCTGCCACCACCAGTGAGCAAGCATTTCCCCAGCTTACAGAAGTTTCCAAAGCCGAAAGGAGAGGATCCCTCAGGACCACTGGGGAGGTGGGAAACCCTAAAAAGGCAGTGGCTGAGCCATGAAGGCATGGTGCTCAGGCAAGTAGGCTGCGCCCAGGTGACACGGGAGCTAAGCAGTCCCAAGGAGCTGGGAGGCCAGAGGGCAGGGACACCAGCCAGAGGCTTGAGCCTCTCAGACCCAGCCAGTGAGGGCCAGGGGCAAGGCTAGGCCTTGAGCGCAATCAGAGTCCAGGAAAGGGAAGAAGGATCTTCCCTAGCATCTTCCTGCACTGCCTCCCAGGGTGCACCAGCCTCTCCCACCTAATAGAGGGTCAAGGGAGCAGACACACAGACAGGACATGGAATAGTGAGGATAGGTCTGAGCATCACAGGCCCAGGACTAGCACCCAGGGTCAGAGATGACACACCAGAGGACTTGATGTGGGAAATCCGGGGGTGACCGGAAGGGATCAGGGTCCGAAGGACAGCTTCCTCCCAGAGATCAGGTCTTGTTGGGAGGCTGGGTAGCATAGCTGGTGCAGCAGGGAATGGCTTGGTGCCCCTGAACCAGGCTGAGCTGAGGTGACACTGAAGGAGGTGCCCTCCTGATCCGCACTGGAGCTGCCACTTGCGTGCCTGGTGGAGGGAGCAGAGTGTTTCTACTGGTAGAAGCTTTGTTTGTTTATTTCAAACCTTTCCTCTGGTTTCAGAGAAAATGTTTACATTATGACTCTGAGAGGAGCATATGCAGGAGCTTTGGGAGCTGCACTTCAGGGAGATCAGTGGCCTCTGCGCTCTGAAGCTGATGGGTATCCCTGCTGTGGGCAGCAGGAATGATGGACAAGAGGGGTCATGGCCCATCAGAGAGAAAGGAAGCCTTCTGTACCCTACCGTTAATTCCAGGCAGCAGCAGGGAGGGGATAGGCTCACCTGGGCCAAGTGTGTGTGCATGTTTGTGGGTGCTAGCGCTGAGCGCTCCCAAGCCCAGCACATGCTCCACTCCCTGCCCCAGGTGAGGTCATAGACAAGAGGATGGATGTGGGCACTCTGCATTGCCACCCCACCTAGGCTGACTGAAATGTGTCTCCTGGTATCGGCCCAGGGCCTGAAATCCCCCAATGAGCTCAACACTTTGGTTCCTGGGATACCCTGTTATTTTACCTCAGAACTGGATCCTGGTCTGGGTCAGGAGTGGGTCAGAGGACAGAGACATCGGGAAGTAGGGGCACTGGGAACATGCTGCAGAGGGGTGCCCAAAGGAGCCTCCAGAGGGAGGGGCCAGGTTATGCCTTGAACCTCAAGGTGGGATAGGAGACGCAAGGACAGAGCAGAGGGAAGCAGTGGGAAGGGGAGCACAGAGCCTGCTGGAACAGATGCGCACAACCAACCTAGGAGCCAGTGTTCCAGTCTTCCTTGTTTCCTGTCATTCTTCCCCTTGTAAGAGGTGTATCTCCCAGGCTCACAGGAAGGAAACAAAACAACACAAAGTTCACAGCAGGCAGGCCTCGCCGGGCAGCACCAGCATCATGTCTTGCAATACCTTGTGGGGTGTGAAAGGGGGGCTTTTCTCAGTGTCCTGAGGTCTCAAGACAAGAGGTGAGAACTGTTCCCACCTTCTGGAGCATTGCACTCAAGGGCTAGCAGGCCGGCAGAAGGGCGTCTCAGAGGCTGATGGGACACCATCACAGACACCAGAGGTGAGCTGACCTGCCAGCTGTCAGGGAGCTGGGGGAGGAAAGCACAGAGCTGGGCAAGCGAGGCCTCCTGCTCCTACCTCTCCTTCTGTCCACTTTAACCTGGCAGAACTGGGGCAGTTCTGGGAGTGGAGTGGAGGGAGATGCACCAGTGAGGGACACAGAGGACCCCATCTTTGTCACCGCAGCCATCAGCCCAAACCAACCCTGAGCTGGGGAGAGGAGAAGCCGTAGCTCTGAATGAAACATGAGTTTTAATTACAGTCAAATGAAACAGGGAAAAGGATGAAAGGCCGCTGAAGTTGAACCATGTGAAGAAAACACTCTTCACGGGTTTGGAAAATACCTAGAGCTGGGGGCGTTCCATAGGGAAGGCCTGTGTTTCTTCAACATTCCAGCCTCATTCCTGTCACCCCCTGCCTCAGCTAACCTGGGTAACTTCTGTCACGTCTCATTAGCGGAAACTGTGACTGAAGTTACACAAACAGAAACGATGCCTCCATCCATAATTCTTTGTTTGAAAGGGGCCAAAATGTAGGTCAAACACGAAACCCAATATCCCTAAGAACAGGACCAAGACATCAAGCAACACTCTGCCACCAGACTCACACACACAGACCTGTGAGACCACTCCCAGCTAGCCACGATGGACTGTGTTTCCTGTCAGCCGAGAGCATTTTTCACAGGATCTCTCCGGACAGAAACTTTCTGCTCCTGTGGCCTTTGGAGGGTGCTGAAGAAAGGACTATAGCTTCCCTCCTTCCTTTCTCCATTTCTCCTTTTCTTCCTTCTCTGGTTGGGCCACCTCTGACACTTCATGTACTCCTTCTTCTCCACACAGAGAAGATAAAGGCAGTGTGGATAGGATTGCTGAGTTCCACCTTGGATCAGCTCTGCTAGGACAAGTTCCAGAGTTTTAGGATAAATGCATTAATGACTCCTTCTTTCTGAGGTAACACTACACTCTCCTTGTTTTCTATATGAGGCACTATGACACTGGTCTTGCCCTTATCTAAACCAAGTTACTATCTCCTTTCATGGTTTATATTACAGTGTTCATTCAACGAGGATTTCATCCAGTGCTAGAGGAAGTAATACACTTTTTTTGTGCTGCAGGGACTACTCTGGAGGTTTTTAAGGATACGGATTCCTTTAGTGCCCAGGACTAATGCTCAACTAGACAGGGGAAGCAAAGGTAGTGAAGCAGAGATTAGGGTTGGGGACCAGGGCCCCAGGCTGCATTCACAGGGACTTCTCTGGCATCCCTACTGTGTGTCAACTACTGTGCTGAGAGGTGAGGTATCCAGGGAGCTTTCTTTTGTACCTCAGCCTCAGCTTCTCTAGATGACAAGCAGTGTGTGGCAGCGGAGGGCCACTGGCCTCAGACCCACATCTGTGTCAGGGGACAGATGACAGAAGACATTATTTGTGAAAGTTCTCTGTGCAGCACATCTTTGTACGCACACACACACACACACACACACACACACACACACACACACACACAGAGTTCATTTCTACTCTCCTCTCAGTTCTTCCCTCTTGCTTTGGTTTCCACAGAGGCATGCTAGACCACACTGCCAGCTTTCTGCCTCTTCATAATGTTCTGTTTGCAGCTTACCTGCCTGGATCCCTGAAAGGCCACTCCTCTGAGTGGTAGGAAGACTTCTTTCTGGGCCCTCAAGAACTCTCTGGAAAGCAGGATCCATCTCTCTGGGTGGGAGCGCAGAATCAATGCCTTCAGTATGGGAGCTCCTGTCCCATCAGTGCAAAACACAACCTGTCACAGAGGAGACTGCCGATCGCACAGTCTTCTCTGAAGAGGAGAGGCTACAACATACAACAGACAGAACCCTCATGTGCTAATCAGGAGTTTCAGTCTCTTTTAGTCTTTACGCAATGGTGAGGCCACAGAGGATGATGTATAGAACAAGCCAGAGATGGGGCAAAGGCACAGTAGATGTTGTGTTTTGTGTTAGCAAGCCTTACTTCGGGAGCAGCAAATCCAAGCACACTGCATGCTGGGAGGCTGCTCTAGCCTTTGCTCATAGGAAGGGAAGTAACAGAGGTCTTGCTCACAAACAGTAGGCCAACTTTGTGCCTCCCTGTGCATGTTCTTTATGTCTGGCTGGCCCATATGATTGGCCCCATCAGAGCACCACTTGCCCTTCCCAGCAGAGTCCACGCACAACAGTCAGAGGTGACTGTGGGGCTAATGGGAGTTCTGCATGATGGTAATGGCTCATTGCATGTGCTGTGAGGAGATATGTCATGCCCAGGGCCTGAGGAATCAATAAGATCACTGGATGCCTGTGTGATTAAGCAGGTAATAAGCTGACCTGTGTGCGGCCGGCTGGGTAGCTGGGCTTTCGAGACCATTTTGCAAAGCTTTTTCTCATGAGCTGCCAGTTATGGATGGATTTTGATAACTAGCATTGATCTGCTAGGTTTATGGAGTGCACTTTGCGCAGGGTAAACTGTGTAATTGCACCTGGAATGGCAGAATAAATAAAGTCCTTATCTATGGTATTGACTCCTGAGAATTAGCTGAACATAGAGAGTTCACTTCCAAGCACAGCTGGGGTGTTTTGATTTTTATTTTCACTAGACTTAGCTCTCAACTTTCAGGGGTCCTAGATAAGCATTGGGTAGCCAATGATCAACTTTCAAATCTGTCTCTAATTTCCATGTTTCTTTTTTTTCTAGGCAGAGATCTTAAATGTGTGATTTTCTTCCACAACCATAAAAGAAGAGCTTATTGTGGTTGAAGTAATATTTCTGGTGCTGTAAAGCATGATGGTTTTCTTTTGGGCCACTAGATTGGTTTCTGTTCCTGGCCAGGAGCATGTCTTTTCTTCTTCTTCTTTCTTCTTCTTCTCCTTTCTTCTTCTTCTTCTTCTTCTTCTTCTTCTTCTTCTTCTTCTTCTTCTTCTTCTTCTTCTTCTTCTTCTTCTTCTTCTTCTTCTTCTTCTTCTTCTTCTTCTTCTTCTTCTTCTTCTTCTTCTTCTTCTTCTTCTTCTTCTTCTTCTTCTTCTTCTTCTTCTTCTTCTTCTTCTTTCTTCTTCTTCTTCTTCTTTTTCTTCTTCTTCTTCTTCTTCTTCTTCTTCTTCTTCTTCTTCTTCTTCTTCTTCTTCTTCTTCTTCTTCTTCTTCTTCTTCTTCTTCTTTTGAGCATGTCACTTCTAAGGACAGATGCCCCTTTGTCCAAAGGCATCCAGAACTAGCCACATGGTCCATATTTCCTCAAGGTGGATCCCCAAGGAGAAAACACCTTGGATCGGTGCCAAGTCTGGGAATACAGTTAATCCTCAATGTGTCGAAGAAAGAAACTCCCAAACCACAAGTGAAAAATGCCAAAGGGTCCCCAGCACAAGCTCATGGCCACAACAGGCAAAATACCTTTAGTGTCACACTTCTTAGAGAAAAATGAGGATAGGTAGGGTTCTAACTGCTACTGCTCACCTGGGGCACTTACTATTAATGTTTAAACTTCCAGGGCATAAAGACAGCTTATGTAAAAAGTACAAGAGACCAGAGAGTCACAAATGTGGGGACAAGAGAGGTCAGAAATGACTTGGAGGTCTGACCCCAACTTCCATCCCACACACAATACATTTTAGGCCTCATTCTGTGAGCCAAAGGGGGTAATTAAAAGTCACTTTTAGCAAGGAGGTGTCATCCACCTAGAGTTCCTGACATGTGGCAGCTAAAGGGTGGACACAAAAGCCCAGGGATTAGAGGCTGGAGGAGCACTTACACAGCCATTGCAGTTGTCCAACTGAGAAATGACTAAGTCTAGCACCAGGACATAACTCCTCTGTAATGTTTATCCTGAGACATCACAGGAAAGGTGACTTTATTAGTCAAAATCAATGCACAGGAGGTGGGGAAGGTCTGGGAAGATCACAATGAGTCTCTCTGGATGTACATTAAGAATGAGGAGAGCTCCTGAAAGGTTGGCTAAGAAGAGAAAAAAGAGAAACAAGAGGGAAAAGGAAAGAAAGAAGGAAGGGAGTTGACATAACTGTTGAATATCTTAGAGAAAAATGACGTGTACAGAGACCGTAAGGCAAACACTGAAAAGAGACCGGTAGACCCCAGCAAAACATAGAGTTGTAAAGTCCAGAGACTGACTGACACACCCAAGATCTCTCAGCTGCAAACAATATTTTGGTGATTATAATAAAATTAAGTTTTGATCTAAACTGTGATCTGAATATATTGAGAACTTGGCAGAGGAGAGAAGGTCTGTGTGTGCACGTGTATATGCAAGGTATGGAGGAGTTTGAGCCACATCTTTCAGGGAGGCAGCGTAAATGCCAAAAACTGAGTAGTTCAGTGAGAAGTTGCTGTATGAATACATGGCTGAGGAGCTGGAGTGGATCACCAGGTGCAGAAGCTGAAGGAGACACAGTGGTCTCTGGGCTGTGGGGGCGGGGGCTCACATATGCACTGCTTCAGTCAAAATAAAGACCAAGTTTCAAGTGGAGCAGTGCTGCAGGAAGGGTGAACCAGACAAGGCTGACTGGCTGACTCAAAGCTCCCAGCCTGGGAGTGCATGTGCGGAAGGAACAGTGGCAAAACTCCAGGGAAGAGGAGAAGCCTGCATCCAGTGGCCCCTTTCCGCAGGGATGACATGAATCTACCTATGCGGTGCAACTTGAGTTCAAAAAGGACTGTTCCATAGAGCCTTGTGTTTCCTTTCTGTCCAGTGTATGCTGCAGCCTCAGGCTGTGGATCTGCACTGGCTTTTAGTGCAGTGCCCAGTGTGGGCTTGTGCACACATAAAGGTGTGTCATTTCCTCCTGTGAACCCAGCAGCACAGCTGCGGCTAGCAGAGCCCCAGAGTACAGACAACAGTTATGACACACCAGGTGTGGTTTGTCCCTTTTATCTCATCTCAAAAAAGCCAGGCATTCCCCACCACGTCCCCCAGTGGCTCTCTCTAATCCCGGAAAGGAATTGTCAGTATGGAAACAGCTGTTCTAGATATAGCAAGGCAAGTCCTAATGAGCACACCGTGAGCTACAGAGGAAAGCCAAGGTGACAGGACTGCATGCAAATGTCCTTCTGGACCATCAACCCCTCCTGAGAAAGCCAGAGGGCCCTGGAGAGGGAGATGCCAAGGCACGGACACTCTGATTTCAAGTCCCCTTTCATCTTTATTTGTGTTTCATCTTCTCAAGCCCTGTGGTGTGCCGCATACCCTCCCTGCCTCTGGGAAGGCAGCCTGAAGTCACCTGGGGTAGAAGCCCTACCAGAGCCAGCTGGAGTCCCTAGGGTACCACCTCTTTGCTATTGGCACAGTTCAGCAATGGCGGAGCAGGGGACAGATCCCACCTCTTAGTCACCAGAGGGGGAGGCAAGTAGGAGCAAGGGAAGAGAACTTGGGGCTAGAGGAGAAAGAAACAACTTTTGCAGGAAGATCTCTAGGTGAACAGCTTATGAACTGGCAGCTGAAGTCTGTGTAACCTGCTTAAATCTTTGCATGTTACTTGGATTCTTAGATCATGCTAAAGGGCATTTAAGATGCTTTGCAAGTGGACACAGAGCTGGGCTTCATAGGACAGGTAAGGCTCTGCACATAGATTAAGGAAATAGACCAGACAGGAAGAGAAACCCAGCACACAGAAAAAGAATCTTAAGGTTAGTTCAAGTCAGAGATAAAGAAGACCCAAACCCAGGCTGTGGCATGGTGGCACATGGGGCAGCACCGCCCTCCACTCTCTGCTCATGAGCTGGACACCCAGGAGGACTTCGCTGTCCTCCACACATCCTCATCCAACTGCACCTCTGACACTGAGGTCGGAGCGGCCGCGTCACCAGATCCGCACTCCCAGTCTGGAGAGGCCAGGCTTGCTGGCTGGCAACCTGCCAGCACCGTGTTGACTCAATTTGAAGACAAATTATAAATTAATCCAGAAAAAAAAATCTCCAGACTCTCACATCTGCCAAAACACACTATTCCCCAAAAAGTTCCTGAAAGGGACACAGTGATGTATAGCGCAGACAGATCCAGGCCTCAGAGCTCTTTCCAGACCCCAGGCGCAGACTGGCTATTGCTCGGCTTGGCTCACAGCTGCCTTCCTGCGGCAGCGCCAGTGTTGCTCTTGGAAGAGGAGCTGCTCTCAGCTGCTGCCCACCTGCCCAGCACCCAGGGTACAGTGCCCAGAATCCAGTCTGTAACTCAGAGCAAAAGGGATGGAGCAAGCCCTGGGAATAGCTGTGTCCCTGTGTCCCTCTGGGCTACGAGAGATGTTTGCATTGCTATGGATGTCCAGGGTTTCAGAATGTGTGGTTCAAAGCATCAAAGGGACAGAAGTGTCCCTGTCAGAGGATCTTATCTTTGGAGAGGAACCACTCCAATAGCTCATCCCATCAGATCAAGCCCTGAGGAACTCTTGGTAGCAAATAGCCATGAGAGTAGGAGAAATACGGGCATGGGGTTGGCAGACAGGGAAGCATCCACCTGGCTTGCACTCACTATCCTGTCACTATGTGAAAAAGTCAGGATTTTGAATGACATTCTTATTCCATGCCTTTTTTTTTTTCTTTTCTGGAATGATTCCTTCATTTCACAGGTAAAGCTGGGTCTCCCAAGAAGCCCCAATTGAAGCTGCTTCAATCTCTCTTGCCAAGAGTTGTGTATTTCTTCCCCCACATTCATTTAGACTTCAGTACATTACTGGATTTGAAGGTACTGCCCCTCTACTATTTAATCCACATGGACTATACCACAGAGATATTCAGGAACTGTGTAAATTGTTCCTCTCCTTTCTCCACAACACATGAATGAGAAAAAAATGGTGCAAATGGAATTTGGACACTTATGGGTTAGAAGAGTCAGAAATGAGGATAGCACTGGGGACTCCCAAGGTGGCAGGGGAGACCCATGGGGCATGAGCGCCTTTACTTACAAACACGTCCATGAGCAGGTGTTCCAGCGTCACCTCAAAGTCATCCAGTCTGGCTGCCAAAGTCATGATGGACTTTCTGGTTTGCTCTTAGGCTGGCTGAGCCCAAATCTGCAAATTCCTCAGCTCACAAGGCACCGTTGGCATCAAATGAAGTCACAAGGAAGGGCTGCCACTAACAGGAAGTGGAAACTCTTAAAACAAAGCAGAACATCATAGATGGGACTGCTAGGGTTTTGTGACCAGAAATTGTACAGGATTAAACAAAACAAAAGGAATCCTCTGCTGATGGTTCTGCAGGACAGACTGGGCACACAGTGGACACTGAAGGAAAATCCAGCCTCTGCCTTCTCTGTAATGTCACAGCCCAAGCCAGACACAAGGAACGGCCACAGTGGGTGACTGAGAAGACAGTGGGCTGGGGGGAAATGGACTCAACCATCTGACTCTGATATTTATAGGGCCACATGTTTTTGACTCTAGCCCATTTCTCAGTTCATCTCTGACCTTTCATAAATGGCTACACACACTGGGGTGTATTGTCAAACAGGGGCAGGGGTCCTGCAGAAGTTGGCTGTGACCAGTGCTAGGGCAGTTCACACAGACACGCCATCAATGGTTCTTTGTGCGAGACGTATCAGACCTTGTTCTGTACACAGAAAAGCAGAGTCTTGTGCAAAACAAGGAAATGAAAGTCGTGGGGGTACTAAATTTTTCCTCAGAATATTATTAGATCCTGCATATTCTCCTCTGCCCTCCGCCCCCTGGCCTGTCCTTGCGGGGTAGATAAACATGGAGGAAAACAATTTGATTCCTGGTGTCAGCTCCTCAAGTGCCTGCCAGGTAGAGTCTCCCTGAAATCTGACAAATGCCTTTCTAGTTCCCAACTTTGCTCTTTTCTTTTTGTCACTTATTTTTAAAAAATTGTGGCAAAATGCACATATCATAGAATTTGTTACCTTAAAAAATTCAAGTATATAGTTAAGAACTGTTAAGTGCACTCACGTTGTATAATTGTGTGTGGTGTATCTCTGCCATGCCTCCCTGAACAATTTCTAGTTTGCAAAATGGAAATTCTATACCCACTAAACCCCACCTCCCATAGTCCCTCTCCCAGCCCCTGACCACCACTGTGCTGCTCTACGTGTTTGATTACTCTAGGGACCTCACAGAAGTGGAGCCATACAACATCTGTCCTTGGGTGCCCGGCTCATTGCACTGGTCATTGCATCCTCCAGCCTCATAGGCACTGCAGCATGTGTCACAATTTCTTTTCCATTTAAGTCTGAAACCACACATCATAAGAAAGACCAACACTCTGGGCTGAGAAAAACCTCTCAGGGATGTGTGTGTGTGTGTGTGTGTGTGTGTGTGTGTGTAAGTATGTATGTATGTATGTATGTATGTATGTATGTATGTGAAGACTCTAGCAGCCTTAACGCTCAGTTTGCTAAACAAGGTCTATACTGTCTCCTGCAGGCTTCTAATCATAAGCAGGAGGGGACCTCTTACTCATCAACACTGACAATGAGGAAGAGGGTCCCCACAAAATGCAGGAAGAAAGATAAAGATAAGTGGTCCTGCTCCACAGTAACGTTGCTCTGCCTTCCCAGAGTGACTCTAAAAAATGTGAATAATGGAAACTCTTCAATTTTACCTACCACTAATTTTCATTTTTCCAAAGATACAAATGGATATCATTCAGTGTTCAATAGTTAAACAAAGCTATGGAAAGAAGTATAAAAATCTAACTAAAAGCTCATTATTCTTTTTGATTTTTTAAAGACATGGTCTTGCTATGGATCCAGGTTGGATTCGAACTCTTGATTCTCCTGCTTCAGCCTTCCAAATGTGAGGCCTGCAGGCGCAAGCCATCAGGCTCAATGTATCATATTGTTTTAAAAGTAAATTCAAATCTGCCAGATCAGTTTAGCTTTGTATACATAAATGCTTGTCATATTATGAATGGTTCCCCTTCTGCTTTTTGGCTCCTGTTGGAAGACCTAAAACAAAGTGGGCTTTGTTGCAAGTGGCTCTAGTTAAGTGATGACACCAGGAGGATATCGACGAGGCCATGATGAATGGCTTCAACAGCAAGACATGCATAGAAAAGATATTACCCTCATGGGGCAACTCATTTGTATGTCTGCCTATCAGTGGAAGTGTTGGCTATGTCTGGAAAGGATTCAACAACCACAGCAACAATGGCAGCAATGGAAGCAAATACTACACACCTTTCCCCACAATATCACTGTCTTCTGTTAAGACCATAGATGCCCCAGAGGTTATCACATCATCAGGTGCCTTCTCTTGCCCAGCAGGAGTGATGGGTGCACCACTGGCCACCTCATCAGAGTCTCTTTGGCTGGACACACTCCTACACACATGCAAGGTTCTTTTGCTCTCAGGGATCTCAGAGGAGTGTTCAAAATCAAGTTTCTTCATCCATTTACTTATGAATTAAATTTGGACAAAATATTTTTAATATTTGAAATTTCATGAAAATAATCCTACTTTTTGTTTTTAGCTTGCTCCCTGGAATGGGTGAGAGATCAGCCTTGGAGAACTTCTAATGTTTCTCATTTATGGAGATAGACTCTTGATCTCAACATAAACTTTCCCTGACTTTTTTCTAGGACAACTTGGGGGGTGTTAAGGACAGTTCAAGGGAGTGGTGCTCTTCAGGTACAAACAGGGAACTGTAGGGTTAAGAACAAGGATACAACAGGACATGGAAGTGGTTGATATCCTAGAGCTGGGGCTTTAAGGAGAATATATCAGGAAAGTGCTAAGCTTAGCAGAGAAGTCACACTCACAGTTTCTAACAGGGGAGAAATGGGCCAGAAGGGAGTTAGCCAAAGGAAAGAACAGGAAGTTGGTAATGGCTTGTGGGTGTCATTAAATGACACATCCATTAAGAATTGTGTGTTAGAGAATAATGTGAGCCACAAGGAGTGACTGGGGACCCCGGAGGCAGAAGGACCACAACAGTGAGGGCAGCAAGCTGATGAGACACCTTGACTCAAGGAAAGCTCATTGTGTCCCTGATCACCAAGCTATGAGATACAGTGAATAATAATACAGAAAAGAATGCTTGGACAGAGCCACTGTGAAATTTTCTTAGAAATTACATATTGTCTAATTGAAGTACATATACATAATTATTGACATATGTGTATATAACAGTTGAGGGACTCTATTATTGCTTATGTAAAATCTGAACATGTATTTGCTTATTTACTTGTACATCTCATACACATGTACTTAGCACCTGGACCAGATTTGGGAACAGGTGATAGTAGCCCATAAGAGGATTATGTCATGGTTCCATCTTCAAGACCTTAAGGCCTAGGGAAGAGAGCATGATGTGCTGTAGTAAGTGGAACATCCCTTTGTCTTTTTGAGACAGGGTCTCGCTATGCAGTTCAGGCTGGCTTTAAGCTCACTTTGTAGCTCAGGCTGGTCTTGAACTCACAACAATCCTCCTGCCTCAGCCTCCCAAGTGCTGGGATTACAGGCATGCGTCACCACGCCTGGCTGGAACATCCCTTTGCCTGGAGACGTGAATGTAGTGTGTTCCTCTTCTTCAAGCGCACTCAATGTGGGACTTGAAGAGTGAGGGATAGCTCAGTGATAAAACAGAATGGAAAAGCAAAACTTTCTTGAAATGATTAAGACAATGAGGTAAGGCAATGAGTCCCAGAA
Organism: Ctenomys sociabilis; assembly: GCA_004027165.1. Taxonomy (NCBI): domain Eukaryota; kingdom Metazoa; phylum Chordata; class Mammalia; order Rodentia; family Ctenomyidae; genus Ctenomys; species Ctenomys sociabilis. Next base: position 7,655 of record PVKA01015740.1, on the reverse strand, counting down.
GGAGCGAAGAACAAGACTGGCTCCCAAGGATGGGAATCAAAGATGGCAGAAGCATTGTCTAGGACAGCAATGGAACTCAGGGGTCTGATCACAGAGAGTATTGGGGTTGATAAGATGGAGGCCGAAGCTCATCCCTGGCAGTGCAGATTCCCAGTACCACCCTCAGGCACCACTTTGGTGGTATAAACTCCAGTCAGACAAAGGTACTCAGACCATGAACCAGAGTTTGCTGGCCAACTGAGAAGGACCTGGCCCTGGGACCTCACCAGCTGTGAATCATTAGTCAGCAGCACCCATCATATGATAAGGAAACACTAGAACATGTGCTATACCTGTAAAAAGTAACCTCTGTCGATGTGGTTTCAAATTCAAAGAAATTTTAAATGAAAGAAATTTTAAATCCAAAGAAATTGCTTTCTGTTGGATACCTAGGCAACCATCCCCTCCTCTCACTTGCATGAAAAGACTCTTTAGGGCTTACTGTTTTGGCAATAGGACTCACATAAAATGAGAAGGACTGGAGAATAGATTCACTGAATTCCCTATACTGATACAAAGCTGTTTATCCCCAGGAAAAAACCACAGTCCCATCTTCTTCCACAGCCCCAGAGACAGTTTTCAACAACAAACCATGGGTACTCCCTAGAGGTAAGTCTTTCAAGTCAATGGAATCATAGTTCAGTTTTTATCAACGGTCTCCACTAAGGATAACCATGTGCAAGTACTAACCATAGGCAACTAAATAATCAAAAATGGTTTTTCTGGAAATATATTTCTTTTCATCTAGAAGAGTGATTTTCTACTCAATGGGATCATTTCTTTGAAGGTCAATCATGAAACAATGGATTGGACACCATAGAGTTGATCAGAGCTGGGCAGAGAGATGACCCAGTTACCCATTTTATGCCCAAATTGGTAAATCTAAGTAGCAGTTTGAGGAAATTATGAAACAATGACTGAGATATTATAAACAGAAAGGTCACTAGCTTTAATGTGATCACTCAGTTATATTATGAAGACCCACTTTATAGTGCAACCATTCCTCAAAGTTTAATCCACTTTGAGTTTATTCTTGTATATATGGTGAAAGAAGGGTACATTGTCACACTTCAGCACACAAACATCCAGGTCTTCTTATACATCCATGAGAGAGACTGTCCTTTCTCCAAACCTGGAGACCATCATGTTAATGAAACCATGCAGACAAAGAAAGACAAGTGCTTCATGATCTCACTTTTATGAGGAATTTAAAATGGTTAAAGTCATAGATGTAGAATAGACTGGTGGGTGCTAGGAGTGTGGAAACAGAAATGAGGACGTGGTGGTTGAAGGGTCAGGGCTGGAGTTTAGTTGTGCAGGCTGATTACATTCTATGACTTAAATCACAGCACCAGGAGCTTACTTAACAAGGCTGCCTGTACACTTGAAATTGGCCAAGAGGGTATTCTTAAAGTGTTCTGAGACAGAAAGAGAGAGAGAGAGACAGAGATAGAGATAGAGACAGAGAGAGAGGAAGCCAGCCAGCCAATGCGAGTAAGGGGCACACCAATGAACTTTGCTATAGTGATCATTCTCCATTGTGTAGTATATCCAGACATTAAGTCCTACACCTTAAATGCATGACTGCCTGTCAATTATTCCTTGACAAGGATGGAAAAAGAACCCTGTCCATGATATATGTAAAACTAACTGGTATTAATGGCTAATTCATGTACTTGTGTGCAAACTTCTGCCTTACCTCAAGACTCGAGAGTGGATTTTAGAGATGCCACAGGCCCTTCAGATGGCCTGAGGGCAGCTGGCTGCCTGAGGGGGACCCAAAGCCTCTCTTGTCCTGTCCTCTCTGACAGTCTCTTGAAGAATAAGTGTGTTGATTTAAAGGTCTGCATCTATAGGGCTCTGGCAGGCTGGCACTGGCCTGGGACCAGGCACAGTCACTCCTTAGTGCCTGTCCTCATTCCGCCCTTGTGGTGTCAGCTGGCTCACACAGCCAACCTTGTGTTGCTCTCTCACAGAGTGTTTTCAAGCCTCACAGCCTTGCAATAGTACTAAAGGCTCTGTTCCTCTACGTCTGCCTGACCCCTCTACAGCCTAGCCTCTCATTTGGACGAATTCCATGCTTTCCAATGCCAGCAGGCAGTTATATTCACAGCATGCACTTATCGGGGCCCTGTGCTTCTGGTAGAGGAACACATGCCAGATCTTTCACATTCCTTGGTCTCAGCACCTGTCACATGCTCTACCACTAGAGGAAAAAAGAGGTCAGTGGGGACTCTGAGGTCACTGCAAGAAAGAAGCCTTGAGAAGAGGCTGAGAATAGTCATCTTAGATCCATCACACCGACTTTCAGGGGCACCTGGCTTTCTTGGCCTTTATTATAATTCCAAGATGGTAAGGAACAACTACAGACATCTTTCCCATCTGAAAGATGTGCACAGGTGTAAAGATTTCCCTGCATTCTGGTGTTCTGAGGATAAACAGTACCTGCAGGTAGAGAGCTTGGTGCTCCTCTGAATGGGCAGCTGTAGATGCAGCTCTCTTGTTCTGAATTCTGCAGTTTGGCATCTTCTGATGAGGCAGGCTACTCCCCAAGGGCAAGGCCAAAATGAGGACGTCTCCAGGATGGAGAGAGCACCCCAGGATCACATCCATTCCCAGAAACTCTGACTTAGACTGGGGCTTTCCCCAGGGTGCTCTAGAATGATCAATGACTCTTTACCTTTCAGAGTCAATGGACCATTGTCTAACAAATATAACAAAGGGCCCCTTACTGTCCTTCAGACAAAATGCATGGATAGTGTAACCTACTTACCCATACAATTAAAAATGCTAACACAATCCCTTGTCATATAAACAAGTAGAAGAAAGTAACCTGTCATGATGATTAAATCAACCTATCATTAAACAACACATTACAGTATGCAAACGCTTTCATATAAGCAATTACACTGGAAATTGTGGGCGAGCCATTGATTGGTTAACTCATGAACTCTGAGCCATGGTTGAACACAAAGATGAATTGCCACTCATGCAGTGCTTTTCCAGAAATGGGCATAATACTTGGTGGTATTCCAACCAACTACAGCGTCCCCACTCTTTGGTCTGCATGACAGTTGTATCCTTGGGGAAGTCACTCAATGAGCCATCCATCACTCTCCCTACTATTGCCTGGGAGTCAAATCACTAAGACATGTCTTAGGGAAGCTGCTGGGAAGATGTGACCCTGAGACTCCATTTCAGTGTCCTGCTTTGCTCTCAATACCTGTTACTTCATCTGTTGCTGGGTGGGCAGCATTCATGGGCTGGACTAGTGACAAAAAATGGAAAGGTCCTGGATGGGAGGAAGTGTGGTGTGTGTGTGTGTGTGTATTTGTGTGTGTACTTGAGCAAGAGACTGTGGTGTGCTTGGGACTAGCATAAATTCTTTCTAGCTTTAGTACCTTTGTAAAACAGTTCCAAAGACTACAATAATCATCAGGTAGCCCTGGAATAGGACTGGATGGCTACTAGACTCCCCCATATTCCTGATATGCCACAGCCCTCAACAGCGACAGCTGTTCAGTGTAACTTAGACATTTTTCCATTTAGTGCTTGGGTTTCTGCACAGTAATGCCCATCTAACTTTTCCCAAGTGTTTACCAAAATGCATTTTTTAAATCTAGATGTGGTAATGCACACCTGTGAAATCAGCACTTTGAGAGGCTGAGGTAGGACATATAAGTTCAAACAAAATCAGGGCAACTTAGCAAAACTCTGCTTCAAAGGAAAAATTTTTAAGAAAGACTAGCTATATAGGTCAGTGCAGAGAGCCTGGGTTCAACCCCCAATTTCAAGACAATGCATCCTTTTTTATTGTGCACGTCTTGGCCTTATTTCCAGGCAACAAAGAAGTTAACTGGGACAGCAGTTCACTGGGGCAGGCAGGCAGCCCATGAGCGTGTCTCTCAGAATTCAGAGGTGATAGCATCCCAAGAGAGATGGCCTAGACAGCTGCTAGGTTCCTAGGGTGCTCCAAACCTGCGTTCTTCTCCTTACCCGGTCTTTAGAACTTACAGCATATCCTGGGTAAGTACACCTGGGTGATGAATGGCCATCAGAGGGTGACTCTCTGCCTCTAAGGCTCCATGAGGCAAACACAATTCCATTCCAGACAAAAATGATGGCTCCACGGGGCAACATAAATGTTTTCATAAGACTTCTTCTGACAGGGGAGGATCTCACCAGTGCCTTACGACCCCAGTCAATAATTTTGGCTCTTCATTCAGTTTGAAAATTCTTGGTCAAGTTTAGCTGAAGTACTAAGCCAAAACAGCAAAGGACATATATCTGCACCTAGGCCATTCTTAGATGAGAAAAGGGTGTGTTCCTTAATAGGCTCTGGAATTTCTACATCAACTCCAGTTCTCGGGTTTTGTGTTAAGAGGATCACCTGTCAACACAGATGCATGAACGAAGCCTGGCATCACCCAGCCAGCAACTTGAGGATCTCAACCTCCCGGCTGAGTTTTATATTACATGTCCCATTGCAGGCTCAGGCTAGATAAAGATTTCTAGACTTTGGGTATTATGGGAAAATCAATTGGAAAATTAAATATTAGGAGGATCCACCTATAGTGTTCCTGCTACAGTTTGACCCTCCAAATATATTGAAGACTTGGTCTCTAGCCCATGACACTGTTAGGCGGTGCTGGAACTTTCAGGAAATGGTGCCCAGTGGGAGGGAGTTAGCTGCTAGGGGCCTCCCCTTGACATGGACGCTGGCATCCTGGCCCAAGATCATTCTGGGGCAGAGAGCAGAGGACGCTCAGCCACCTCCAGCTGTGACATCTGCGGTTCTAGCTCTGATTTCTGATCTTTCCTCACACTGCTGACACCGAGAGTGGAAAAGCAGAACGTGCCACCTTCCTTCCCAGGCCTTTCCTCTCACCCCCTTCTCGTGCCTTACCACAGAAGAGAGCTGCAGCAGGACAGAGAAGGAGAGGCAGAATGAGCCCTTGGCTGCTGAAGAAGGACAAAGCCAGACCTGGGGGCAGCAGGGAGAAGAGACCAGCGAGGCTTCCTCCCCAGTCCCCGTTGCCCACAGCTTTGTTGGGAACTGTGAGCACTTTCTGGATGTCACTCCTGTTTCTTAGCCTGATGGATTCACTAGTTTTTACGTTCTTCTCTAATCATTTTTTCCTTTTTCTTTCTTTTTTTTTTTTTTTTTTTGTCTTTTTGAGACAAGGTCTCACTATGCAGTTCAGGCTGGCCTTAAGCTCACTTTGTAGCTCAGGCTGGTCTCAAACTCACAACAATCCTCCTGCCTCAGTCTCCCAAGTGCTGGGATTACAGGCATGCGCCACCACGCCCGGCTAGTCATGTGCTTGAAAGCAAGTGACTCAGTTCCTACCTACAAGACTCAAACTCTCTTTATTTGAAACTCTTTGTGTTAATATTTTAAATGTAGCTAATACATGCCGATGATACATGATTCAAAATTAACAAAAGAATGTAGAAAGAAAGTGGATATTTTTTTCTTGCTCTTTCAATGCGTGTAGCACTGAGGATGTAACGCAGGAGTTTGCATGTGCAGGACAAGAGCTCTACCCCTGAGCTCCACCCCAGCCATCCATCAATGCTTTTATACTTTACCTCTGACCTGCAGACTGCAGTTCACACTGGAAGACACTGCCTTTATGTGTTTTATTTTAAGTATTATAAGATAATAAGCCCCCTCCCCCACAGAGAGCCACTGATTATGCTGTAAATTGTAGTATCTTGTCTGAAATACTTCATTTAACTTTTTCCCTGTTGCAGCACGGGCTGTGAATCATACACACACACACACACACACACACATGCATTTTGCATTTGTGCCCATATCGCTAAGGTAGACCTTGCAAAGTGGAATTGTTGGCCCAAGGTCAGGTGTACTTTAGAAATTAGAGGTTCTCAGCGCTGCTGATCCTGGCCAAGCGTACCAGTGTGCAGACCCTGGTACGGATGGCACCTGACTCCGTCTCCCTGCAGTCAGCTGCTCCTGCACGCTGGTGGCTGCAAAATGGCAGCGTTTTTTACAGTTATAATTGTCTTTCATAGGCTAACACACTTGGTCTTAACATTTCCCTGCTACAAATTGCTTTTGTTGAAACCAAGGTTTCAGCAATCCAGATGGATCCAGCTGTGTCCCATAAACATCCCACTAATGGGCATAAGCAAATGATTAACAGGAGAAGCCTCCATTCAAAAGCAGTGTAAGGGGATCTTTATTAATGGTTCCCTTATGTGGCTCTGCATTGTATTCCCAAAGCACACCTGTTAGGCTGAATGAAAAATTAAAACCACACTAAATAAGAACAAAAAGTAATGCATCCAGACTGCCTCCCCACTTCCTAGACTTTTCCTCTGTCTTTGAGAAGAGTCAGGCAAGGGCTGAATTTTGAGACTTTTGACCATCACACCTGATCAGATGTGAACCGCACCAAGATGATAACACTAGTCAACTACCCAGGTCAGCTCTACCAAGCCCAGAAGCTAATCTCATCGACAGTCAGCAGTTGATATATTCATTTTTTTCTTTTTGGCGGAACCAGGTATTGAACTCAGGCCCTTGTGTTTGCTAGCATGCGCTTATTCTAGTGAGCCATCTCCATGGCCCCCTACAATCAACAGTGTGAGCAAGCCAGGCCTGCAGAACTTCGGCCGGGTGCTAGGATATGAGAGCACCGACAGCTCTGCATCTGGAACTTCCCTGCTACTTGGTGAACCGAGACTCCTTGCCCAGGATTTGCCCACCCACCTCACCCTAGCATGTCCTGAATTGATGACTGGAGTTCATTTTACCTGGCTGAAACTTTATTTAGGTCCCTTTTTATTCTCCAAGTCTCTGTATTCAGAAAAAATAATACAACTTCCAGATAACATTATCTGAGTAATTTTGAAAAGTGAGACATAGATCCTATTTATAACCTGGACACATAAAAGATAACTACAGAACAGTAGCCAACAAACTGAATAATTAATTTAATGTAGTTAAGCATCTTAAATATTTACCAAGCTTGTTGTTTTCTATTGGATTTACACCAAAGTTATAATGATTTTCTTTTATCACGTATTGTAAACACCAAGCTATTAATCTCATAGCTGCAAAGGCTGAGATTCATGAACTGTTAAGAGTATTTGATAGAATGTGACCTGTACTCTTTTTTTTTTTTTTATTTTTATTTTAGGGAAGGGTCTACAGGTTTTTCAGGGTCTCACTACTAGGTCAGATTTGAAGTGATTCTCCTGTTTACAGCCTTCCAAGTGCTGGGATTGCAGGTGTGGGCCACCATGCCCAGGCTCAGTTACCACCTCAGTGCACCATGGGGGTGGGGCTGACATGGCAGGCCCAGGGATGAGCTTAATCCACTGAGATATTTGGCTGGCCCTCTAACTATTTTTTTAAAATTGTTCTTTAATAATATTTTACTCCCAGGAATATCCTATGTAATATCTTATTCATCTATCTGTCTGTCTGTCTGTCTGTCTGTCTGTCTGTCTGCCTGTCTGTCTGTCAATCACCTGTCATGTAGTTTTTATCCTGTTTTTGGCACTGTCCTAAGTACCTAAGAAATGTGATCATCTTGAGCCGGGCGTGGTGGCGCATGCCTGTAATCCCAGCACTTGGGAGGCTG
>PVKA01015739.1:0-49376 GCA_004027165.1 Ctenomys sociabilis | reverse complement strand
AGAGAAGAGAAGAGAAGAGAAGAGAAGAGAAGAGAAGAGAAGAGAAGAGAAGAGAAGAGAAGAGAAGAGAAGAGAAGAGAAGAGAAGAGGATTTAAGGGTGGAATCCTGGCTGCTCCACCATGCCAGGGCCAGAATAGCCTCAAAGAGCTTGGGAAGAAGAAGCCATAGAGGGAAAGAGAGAAACAGGCATGGGGTAGCTGAGGGGAGTGAAGAAGGGGGTCAAGGAGAGAGCAGCCCACCAAATGAGAGGTTCCAGGTTGATCAAGGAAGACAAGGACGGAACCCATCAGAGCCGAATGAGAGGCATCACTGGGAACCCCAACAGGGGCCAAGGGTTCAGAGAACTCAGGAGAGGTGGAGAGAGAATGAGAGGGGAGAACAGGGTTCTCTCTCTCCTCCCTCCTCATGTGCACAAGCGCACACACATGCATACATGTGCTGGCACCGAGTCCCCGGTGTAACTGTGTGGTCCGCACAACCACTCTGGGATGTGGGGGCAGTTGTTCATTTCACATATGAGGCTCAAGGAACTGACACAGCTCAGAAGTGTGAGATCTGGATTTCCCTTCAGGGGTGCCAGACCCCAACGGTGCCCTCTTGTCCCCTCCCAGCTGGTCTGTATCTCTCAGAGGTCATCCAGGGAAACCAACACAAAGCAAACTCCCACTTGTCAAAACCCTCAGAAAATAGGTCACTCTGCTTCTCTTTGAACAGCGTGTGAATCATTCTGCTGGTGTGCATCTCTCCTTTTGATTTCTCCCGTGGAGGCCCCATAGCCCACCCTGGTACATTGACCACCCAGTGTGGCGCTGGGGAGTGCTTCCTTCCGGGGCTCTACCACTTTTCTTTATTTAAAACAAGAAGCTTCTATGATTATTAATTATTAGGGAATTATTCTTATTTAAATAGGAAAAGGATTCTATTCATGTCAATTCTCAGAAGTGGGTGAAGCCAAGAGTTTCTTTTCCATCACAGACCCCAGTCCAACCCCCAGCCTGCACGGGGTGGCTGTGTGGTTGCTGGCAATGTTCACCTTGATGTCCCACTGGCTCTCCCCACCTCCCCCATTGGCTCTTTATTTGTTGAGATGCTGGTGCCTCACGTGGAAAAAAACACAGCTCAAGCTGGCCTCACTGTAAGGAAGCAGGTTGCTCATAGGCCCGGGCAACTCCAGCCCGTTGCCCTGTTTTTCTCATCTTCCTCAGGCTGGTGACTTCAAGGCTCAGTGCTTCAAGCTGCACATTCTCAAAAGACAACCCAAAGGACATCAAGGGGCCCCTTCTGGAGGTTCCCAGATAAGAGTAAAAAAGTTGCTTTCCCAGAAGCCCCTGGGAAACCTCTCCTCCTGTCTTACTGGCTGCATTGGCCATATGACCATGTATGCTAATCACCAGCCAGGGCAGGTTACCTGCCTTAGATAGGAAGACTGACCCTGGAGCCAGATGTGGGTGCAGCAGAGCAGTCATTGAACAGAACTGGGGTTCTTCAGGGAAGAGAGGAGCCCCCCATCAACTACATCCTTCACCATAACAGACAGCATCCTTTCCACTCCCCCTGCCCCACCTGTACTGCCGGAGGTGACCCCCCAACCCCAAACCTCACAGAACCTGCGAAATAGAGTCCACTGACTCCCTCTTCTCAAACAGACAACTCACTGTGCCCTGTGCCTTCCACCTGAAAGACAACTAAAGCATTAGCCCACTTCCCCACCCTGCCTTCCTTCAGGCTGTCTCCACCCTACCTGGGCTAATCCACGGCCACTTAACTGATTGCTCTGCTTCCCACCACCCCTCCCAAACAGCATCCACAAGAGAAGCTCGAGGTTTAAGACAGAGCCCGACTGTGGTGCTCCACTTTGCAGAGGCCTCCAGAGACAGCTCCAGGCTTCATTTGTGTCCAGCTCTCTCCTAGACCAAAAGGATCTTGTGTGACTTCTGCTCATCCTCCAACCGTCTCACACCCCTTTCCATATGCCAGAGCCCTCTGGAGGGGCCCCAGATGCTTGCTGTCTCCCACTCCAAACCAAACTCCAAGCTTCCCTGGTGGTCTAGTGGTTAGGATTCGGCGCTCTCCAAACCAAACTCCTCTTCCTGCCTCTATAAACTGCCACCACTTACTGCTGCCTGGGCAAAACTTTTAAGTGGCACCCTGGCTCCTTCCCTCTCTCCTGTCATTTCTTGTCCTCCCATGGATAGTGCTGCCTCCACTCCAGGACGGAATCCCAAACTATCATCCTCTGCCTGTGCTCACAACTCCCACCTCCACCCAAATCATTTCAGGTTCCTATTGAATCTATGACAGGATTGGGGAGATAGCTCAGTGGAATAAGTGCTTGCCTGGCAAGTGCAAGGTCCTGAGTTCAATCCCTGGTACCTCCAAAAAAAAAAAAAAATCAGTGACAATTGGTGGCCAACTGATCTACCCCCCATTTCCTATTATCTCTCTTTTATTATAAGCAATCCTTCAGAATCCTCACTAAAGCCCACAGGTGACTTGACTTGGCCTCGGCTTACCACTCGGACCGCATCACCCCCATCCCTATGCCCTAACACTGCCTCCTTCTGTTAAGGAACAGACCTTGCTCGTACATCAAAGTGCCCAGCTCCCTACCATATCCTTTCCACAATCTTCCACCTCAAACCCAAGCGCTGTATCCTTCCCACAGCTCCCCTTTCCTTGCCAAACTTGGGAAGGTGTGCTCAGAACCTAGTAGAACCTCGCCTGTGATGAATGAGCAGTGCTTCTAGCTGTCCGACGTGTGTGCACTTCCTGAGCCGCCCACCTCTCTGAGCTCTTCACACTCAGCTGTCACTCCTTTGCTCGTGCACACACCCATGCCCTGGGACACAAGCGATTTCCTTCCCACAGCGGCAGCCAGCCCCTCCCCCTATCACCGCACTTTACACCATGCGCACTGCTACCGCCCGCCCCATTCTCTGAGCTCCGTGGGTGCGTGGCTGTGCGCTTCCCCTCTGCATCTCTACCACTAATGAGCTCCGCACAGCGCAGCGATGGTATTAGGCAACTGCTGAATGAATTAATGAGAGAATATATTCCTTACCAAGTCTCAAAGCTGTGGTTATTCCCTGAGAGATAAAACTAGACCTGTACTTCCAGCTCTCACAATCAGTCTTCACATTTGAGATCTGAGGTCATCCTGACTCCCTCAGTGCACCTTTCTGTCATCACACTCGCTGTAACAGGCTAACACTGCTCTGAATTGTTTTGGAACCAGAGCCTCCCTCACCTGTTGTATCTCTGATTGGTTGCTATCTGTCTTGACAGTTGTCGGGTATGCTTTTTTATTTATATCAAGCTCTCCCTAGAGCTCAGTTTACAGGATCCTCTCAATCTAACACCTCGGAAAAAAGAGAAAATGACTTACCTATAAATCCTTTTCATGGAAGGAACACCATAAAACAGATCCGCTTTCACCTCTCCACTCTCCCCCAAGAATTAAGAATTCTTGGTTTTTATTGTTGCCTTTACCACTCATTTCAAAAGGACGGGATCATGGGGGTGGTAAACCTTGGAGAGACTTCTTAACTCCATCCAGGAGAAACCCTAGAATTCACTTTCCTGCCACAGGGACTTTCCAGGGAATTCTTGACAATTTCGTACCAAGACATTCATTTGTGATAGGTTCTGGCCCTAGCATGAATTGCTGAATTATTATGGTGGTCATCTAATGTGGCTGAAACCCTAAAAACAACAGCTCATCTTCCCAGGAACCGCCTCCCTGCTTCTCCAGCTCAGCCCAGGATGCAATTTTCTTTCACCTTTCCCACCACTTGGAGAAGGCCCCAAGCAGCTCCTCAGGTGTATCTAAACATTCCCCTCAAGCCCCACCCCTGGCAAAAGGTCGTAAAACCCTCAGCCTCCCTTTGTTCCCATCCAGAGAATTTCTCATCTTCCCAAATTGTCTCCCCATCCTCCAAGTTAATGAAGCCCCTTTCCCTTTATATTAAAGCCCCTTTTCCTTCTGCCTGTGCCTCTGCCGCAACACCATCAAAACCTATCGATTTGGGGTACACTGCCCACGTTCCCCTCCTTGTCTCTGCTGTTTGCTTTCTGGAAGATGCCCAGGATAAAACCAGCAATTTCCACAGGGGAAGCAGAACCCTAAACACAACTAACTGGGGCTCCACAGAGAGGAACTTCCCCCTGCTCACGTCGACTGGTGTTTCCACTCACAGGAATCGGGCAGCGAGAGCGAAGGCACTGGGAAGAAGCCCATGTCCCAGGAAGGCAGATGGGCATCCTCCCCCAGGGCCCTGCCCTCCTCACTAATGCCCATCCACGCTGGGGTGTTGATTGAGGCCAACAGGAAATTGCTTCATGCTCTTTTATTTTGTCTGTGCACACACTCATCACTGTGTACTTTTCAAAAACATCTTGTCCTCGCATACCTATCCCTTTTTATAAATAGCACGTATTATCCTCCGGTTGTGTAAGCAAAATACACTCATTCTTAAATCTGTAGTAAACAGTTAAAATAATACATGGCATTCTCACCCGGGAGTAAATATTGACAATGTTTTAGGAAAAGGACTCAATGTTCTTTGTCCTTTGTCTGTGAATGAAGATTTACATCTGAAGACTAGGCTCATACTGGCGTGTAATTTTATGTTCTCTTTTTTCTTAGTATCCCAACTCTTCCATGTCTTTAATCTTTGCAAATATAATCATAGTTTGGCAGCCTCAAAGTCTACCCTAGGCACGATAGGCCCGAGTAGTTGGCACGTGGAAACAGGTCAGCTACCCTGAAGTCACACGTAAGTCCGAAATTTAACAATGAGTAACTGATGCTAATTGCTCTCAGGCTGTCTCCATGGCAACTTGCCAACAGGCAAGGCTGAGGTGCATCTCCATCCTCTGAGGCAGAGTTTGGATTCAGCCTAGGGATGGGTACCCCTTACTGCTAGATGGGAGTGAGGGCACAGCAATTTTCCTGTCTTCTGTTATTCTTTTTTTCTGCAGAACCAAGTGTGTTAGCATGAGCAGTCTGGATTTTCATATCAGAAATAAATCATGGTGCTATTTCCATTTGGGGAGCAAACAACACCTAATTATATATTTGTCCTGGTTCTCTCCAATAGTGCTCTCTCTCTCTCTCTCTCTCAAACACATGCACACACACGCACGTGCACGCACACATGCGCACATGCACACACACGCATACGCACTTGCACCCAGGTGGCATGCACACATGCACCCAGGCACGCGTGCAACCTGAGCACAATCCTCATGCCCACCCCTTCCAGGTCCTGGCTGGATGTGGAATGATAAGAGGCTTTCACCTTCCCAAGCTACTCCTTGTCTGCTCTGATCCCTGGCTGCCCTGCTCAGTAGAATAGAGGCAAACATCAATGGAGCAGGCTTTGATGTCAGAGGGTTGCGTCACTTCCTGCCTGTGTGGTCCTAGCCAGGTCACTTAGCTTCTCTGAGCCTCAGCTTCCTCACTGTGGCACCGCGGTGAAACACAGTCAGCTTGCAGCAAACGAATGCCTGTCACCTGCACACTCACTTGCTGTCTGCAGCCTCGATTTCCTGTAAAACCACAGATCCTTCTTTTGGCCAGCATCGAGGCCAACTTCTCCTTAGCGATAGCTGTGGACTGACTCAGCTGGGCCTTGCTGCTTGGATAAAGTGGTGTCTTTTAATGTTTGAGCCAGAAACTCTTGCAAAGGACTGGAAATCTGCTTTCAAAAGCAGACCATTGAATAGACAGGAACCAAATATTACACAACTCTTAAGAAAGCGCTCCCCTGGTTGGCTGAGGCTCTTCACTTGCCTTTGCAGTGGAAAACACAAAGATCCTCCATAAATAGCAGCTCCATTGATAAAGAAGGAAGCTGGCCAACGAAACCCCAACTCTTCTTCTCTTCAGGGCCCACATTTCATCCAATTAAAAGCTAAGGAGGAAGAAGAGGTGAGGTGGAGGAGGCGGAAAAGGAAAGAGAGGCAGATACACCGAGGAAAGAGCTGTATGGGCCAGATTAGTCTTTCTTCTTTCAGGTGAGTCTTTAAAAAGAAAGCAAGAAAGGAAAGGAAATGCCAGTCCAGAATTAATTAGGTCGTGGCTGTCGTCCTTGGCAGAGCAGCGAGCTTGGGTTAAGCACCGAAGTGATGCTCGCAGAGGCTAAGGCAAATGGGCAAGGCATCCGAAGTGGGGCTGGCCTTGGGGACTTTGCAGCCTGTGCCTTTAAATTCCCAAGCAGCACTGCCTGTTGCCAAAGTAGCGCTTGCTCTCTCTCTCTCTCTCTCTTTCTGCCTTTTTTTTTTTTTTTTTTTTTGAAGAAAATGACTAGAGGTAGAAAAACACACAGTCAAATTACTGTCGGAAGGTTTTACTTTAAAAAAATTTTTTAAACACCAGTTGAAGGTAAACACAGTTCTCTGGAGCTGAGCTCTTTCATCAAGTCAGATAGGATACTGCTCCTTTTTAAAATCCAGATTATTCCTATTGCTGCTGGCCATCTGCAGGCCACAGCTTTGATTCACACAATTGCGCAGCCTACTGTGAACCTGGAAGTGTCCTTCAGTCCTTGGGCAGTGCTTGCTGAGCTCAGAGTTGGTGAGAGGTGCTGTCTAGAACCTGGGATAGCCACAGAGGCAAATAAGGGTACTGATCCTTCCCCTAAGGGAGCCTCCTCTACAGGGGGAGGCCAGGTAGGCTCCAGACAACCCTTAGAGCAGAATAGGATCCCCCGGGTTGGAGAGCCAGAAATGAATGTTTCACCCCATCCTTATTTAAATCGTTCACACAGAGAGTAGTGGAAGAACCAGGGTGAGTTTTCAGGCTCCATATCCAGTGCTCTTTCCTCTGTTCAAAGAATCAACATGCCTGGGACAGTGCAAGACCTGGTGGAGCTCCTAGATCTTTTATTAACACATCTAGGATGCTTAACATGTCTGCAAAGGACTCAGAGGTCACTTGGGCCTGCGGTTCTTACTCCAGTAGCTGCATTGAGCCAGGGCCACCAAGCCAGTCTCTGGGATGGATTTTTGGCCACTATGAAGACTATTTCCAGGGCACAGGGCACAGGACACAGGCCCAGAGAGGAGCAAGCAAGATGAAAGAGGACTGGGAACCTGTGAGAAGAAACAGATACACGTGGGAGATGGTTGCGGGGGCCTGGGGGGCCATGGGCCAGCAGCACAACCTCTCTGTGCCCAGGCACCTCCCTCTTCCCCTTGCTGCAGCGATCTGTGAGTCCAGGTCATAGTGTACAGTGCCCAGCGGGAGGCCCTGAGAAGGGACAGGGAAACCAAGGCTGGCTGCCCCACACACAGACTCCCCAAGTTTGCAGGTGGCACACAGTTGTGGAATGACTCTGGAGCAGTCTAGAATTCCAAATCAGGAAGGTCTGTCTCTTGACATGTGCAGTTCACAGACCAAAGTTTCCCACGCTGGTAATGCCTAAGGCTCTAGGAGCTGAGGTGCCCTGGTGATACGGGGCGAGAAGTCACTGGCTAGAACAGCACACTCTGGAATCTCAGCAGAAAGGCCCCCAGGACAGGAAGACCAGCCCCACCCTGTGGGCCCAGAGAAGTTTGGCAACTTGTCCAGCGTCACACAGAGAAGGATTGGGGTTGACCAGAAAGGGGCTCTGTTGCCCATCTGACAATAGAGATCATAATTAGGATTCCTGAAATGATTCCGTGGAATTTTTGCATAGAGTGCTTCACACCATCCCGGGCCTCTGACTGGTTGGGTGAATGGCACTAACAGAAATCATTATGGTGATCATCAGTATCAGCAGCATCAGTATTTAATCTTCCCAGGCTTCCCAGACTCTGGGTCCCTGTGGATGACTTGAACCTCACTCTCTCAGACCCGGTTGTTTCCATGGTGATTCCCAGCCATGATCACCTAGCTCTGCATTCTGACTCATCTGGCCCACTTCCCCAGAAAGGAAAACTGAGCCCAGGATAAGAGGTTACCTGCTGGAGGTCACACCACCAGGAAGGAGCTGTGCTGCGATTTCATCCGGGCTATGTGGTCTGGCACACTGTGCCAGCTCCAGAATTGTGCCTTTATTAATACCGCTCTAGGAGAGCTTGAGATTTAGAATCAGAGCAGCCTGGGGCACTCCAGAGGCTTAAAACATACATTCCACCGAGTTCTACACCAAATCCGTGTCTTGGTGAGGGGGTTTGGGGTTCTATTTCCACCCATAAATTGCTGAACTCTCTTCTTACTCGGAAGGGAAGAAAGCCAAATCCATTGAAGTAATAGGTGTCCAGGTGCTAACCCCAGACCATCAACCCCTAGGAACTCTTACACAAATTCCTCACCCCAGTGCAATGAGATCAGGACCTCCTTGGGTGGGCCCAGTGTCCTGCGCTTCAGTGGGCACCCCAGGAGGCCCCACATGCGTCCCCAACCACTGGCTTCCCATGGCGTGCCACATGGGCCAGTCCTGAATCCTGCCCACAGCTGACTGGCTGAGCAGCCCAGGCAGGTCACTCAGCCGTCCTGTGTTCGGTTTTCTCCCCTACAAACAGGAAACAGTAGCAGTGCCTGTGTCGCAGTGTGTTTGGCGGGCTCAGTAGGCTGGCAAGTGTGAAACAGGGAGAGGAGTGAGCAGCACATAAAGCAGGCACTCAGCAGATGTCACCTGCTGTCTAATTGTTGTCATTGGCAAATACATAAACCGAAGTGCACACCTAACCTGGTTTGTGAGGCGAGCCATATGTGAACCCGGCAGCTCTCCTCACAAACCCACACATTTGTCCTAAATTCCCGAAGCTTTTCAATTCAACTCTCATTGTCTTTTCATTTGCTTGCTTGATTGTTTGAGACAGAATTTTGCTGTGCATCCCAGGCTGGCTTCAAACTCACACATTTCTGCATCGGTCTTCCAAGGGCCGAGATTTCAGGTGTGTCCCACCACAGCCAGTGGCTGGTTGTCTTTTTATTATTTTTTCATTGAAAAGACAGGAGTCTATTTAGTTGGGGATCCGCTGCCAAGAGAGACATTGGGCAGGTTTCCAAGACAGGAATCATACAGTCAGGGTGAGAGATTGGGGTTTTTATGAGAGTTTGAGGCTGTGGAAAAAAGAATCTGGATAGCAAATGTGATTATCTAAAGAAGCATTGTCTTTTTAACTCAGCTCTATTCAAGAAACATTCTCAGCCAGCACCTTTCTGATTAGGCGAAGGAGGGCCAACAAGACACTGTCCCAGGTGATGACAAAAATTCACAGGAGGGAGAGGTGGGAGGGACAGAGGTAGGTGTCACTGTGCATGATGGTGCATGCAAGTGCACACACACACAGGCACACAATCATACATGTACATACATACTCACACACACCCACACACTCACACATTCGTACACCATTTAATTTTTGCTTTGTAGTGCTATGAACCTAACCCACCTCAGAGGACCAACTGCTATACCACTGAGCTACACCCCCCACCCCAGTATTTTTTTTTTTTGAGAGATTCTCATCCAATTGCCCAGGCTGGCTTTGAACTTATGATCCTCCTGCCCCAGCCTCCCAAGTAGCTGGAATTGCGGAACTGCAGCATGACACCCAGCTTCGACTTGAGTTTTGATATTTTAAATAAAACAACATAAGTGGACAGTAGAGATAGCACTTATCCTATTCTCCTAACTTCTATCAGTTTGAGAATGAGATCACAACCTAGAGATACCAATTACTCATCCAGCCAAGCACCAAGCTGCATCAAACACAAGCTGCCTCTGTCTTTGGGTCATTCCCATTTCACTAGCTGCAAATCTCTTCAAGACAGAATATAAAGCTAGAAGAGAAGCTGTGGGTAGATGGCAAATCCAGTGGTCAGGCACAGGAGTCCTAGGCCAGGCCATGCCCTCTCAAGACATCTGGGCTTGGAAAAGGCTTCCTGAGGAGGTGCAGTCTAAGTAGAGCCTAGAGGATAAGGCCTGGAGCAGTAGATCCACACTCTTTTTTGAGCTCCTACATGCCTCTGGCCAGGTGCAAGAGGAGTTATGAGTAGCTCACACCCGATCTCACATGAGCTCCAGACTCCGATTCAGGAACCTGTGCTAAGTATTGCATATCATATCTCATGCAAGCTCCATAGTAAACCTGCTAGGCCATTCCCATGACCACCAGCACCAGTTTACTTGTGAGAAAAAAGAGGCAGGGAAACCAAGCAAGGTGCACGCCATCACGCAGCTTGTAACTGGTACTGCTGGGATGCAAACCCGAGCTCTCAGACTCCTAAATCTGTGCTCCTAAATATAGGGCAGGTGAACTGACCAAAGAGACCAGAGCAATTTTCTACATGGTTGTTGCTTATGTAAAGGAAAAGAGAAAAAGCACATTAGATCCCTTCGCCCAGACACACCTCTGTGTCTACTGTAAGCTTCACTTGGGAGGGGGGTGTGGATTGTGCTGTCACTTCAAGAGTCATTCTGTCACCTCCCAGAGGACTACCCGCCGCCGTGAGCACTCCAGTAGGAAAAAAACACTTCTCAGAGCCAGTTTCTCTCTGCAAACAGATTCGGAAGATTGGCTCTGAAAAGTGAGTGTCCAATTACTTGGCTTTGCTGACCTGCTCTGTTTTAATCTGAGCAGAGCACAAAAGACAGGATAGGATTTCCCTGAGTTTCTGAGCCCCCCTTCACCACAGCGGTCAGTCCAGGCACTACGTGTGTGTGTGTGTGTGTGTGTGTGTGTGTGTGTGTGTGTGTGTGTGTGCACGCTCATGGTTGTATGTATTTTTGAGTTGATGATAATCTTTTAAAATCCACTTAAGCATAACTGGCTTATAAGGATCTGCAGAGGCGCTATCCAACACAGCACGGCTGTGCCAGTCCGGGTCTGGAGTTTGTCTCTGTGTTCACACAAAGCAATGACCCCAAGTGACAGCATTTAACTTTTAACAGATTGATAAACATGTCCAGCTGCCACCATCGTGGTGTGCATGTCCAACTTCCAAGTGAAGACAACCGCCCTTCAGATGGAAATCTCTCCTCGTGAGGACAAAGTCTGTCTGTCTTGCAGTCTGTGTTGCACGGAAGCCCCACACAGAGAATAATGTTTTTGCTTCTTGAATTACGTCATGAACTCAGACTTCAGTTTTGAACCACAGAAGCAGTGTAATGGGGCAGGAAATGGGCATCTTATCCTCAACATGCAAGGAAGGAACAGAGACAGATAGTGGAGGGTTGGTCACTGTCACCGAGAGCAAGTGACTTCATGGTGGCCCTTGTGGGGAGGGGCATCTTGAACTAAGTCAGGAAGCAGTGCCAATACTTGGTGCATGTGGGCACAGATACAGTCTTCAGAAGAGATTCCTGGGGGCCAGAGAGATAGCTTAGTGGCATAGGCACCTACCTGGCAAGGGCAAGGTCCTGAGTTCAATCCCTGGCCCTGCAAGAGATTTCAGGAAGGGTAGCCCATGCTGCATTAAAGCAGGGTTATTCAGCTGAATTCTGGTTAGTATGCAAACTGGATCTCCATGGTTAATTCTGTTTAGATTTTACAATTGTATAAAAGCTCGGATTGTAAGTGTGAGAAACTTGTACCAAGTGCTACATGTGTGTTTTAAGCACCAGAATTTTAAGAAACCTGTCCTCTTGCAGTGCCATGGGAACTATCTCCATTTAATACAGACCTACACTGCTTGGGTTTGAGGCATCTGCATGCAGTGTAGTGATTACGGAATTGGGGATATTTAAACCCTGCCTCTGCCACACAGACTATGTGTGATCCTGGGAGATTGGCCTTTCTGGGCCTCAGTTTCCTCACTTGAGTGGGAATAATAACCCTGGCCTCCCAAGCAGACAAGAGAATTTTAAAAGATCTTGTATGGAACTTACCAGGCAAGGTAGGCCTACTCGCACACATTAGCTTCTACCTGTGACCTACCTGCAAGCCCGATCATCTCCCCGCTTCCTTTCTGAAGCACAAGGTCAGCCCAGAACAGCAGCCTCAGCCAGGAGCTGCACCAGGTCTTCCCTGATTGAGCGCGGTTCTTTCTCTCTAGTTTGTGCGACCAGAGGGTAGGCAAGCCAGTTGCCACCAGCAGGACAGTAGGGACAGAGCAGGAAGCCCTGGGTCCATTCAGCTGCCACCAGCCTCCCCGGGAAGAGGGGAACCCAATGCTTAGGAGAGGGCAGCAAGGAGGCCCAGCAGCAGGGCAGGGCAGCCTCTGCAGCCCGGCTGTGACACCAGAGCAGCTGCCTCCGAGGGGCCCCCGCAGGCTCCCTTGGCTGCGTTCCTCCAGGCTTCACCAGACTCCTGACTAGTTGAAGACATCGCCATATGGCGGTAAGCTCTTCACTGGGAAGAAAGGGAGGTCGGTCTCACCAGGACCCAAAGGGACAGAGTCACACAGGGGAAGTCAGCGTGGCCTGGACCCAGCGACCTGAAACCCATCCAAAAGCCACCAGGTGTCAGAAGCACACAACTCATAATTCCCTCCCTGCCCCTCCCGCATGTCTTCCCCGCTGCATCGAGGATGGCGTGCACCCACAGGAAGCCAGAGGGTCCTTCAGCATGTGTTTAACGATCAGGTGCTATGCCAGGGAGATGCAGCACAGCCCTCACGTTTACACTCTTGGCGAACAGCTGAAACCCACGGGGCTTCTCAGGCGTAGGTTGATGGCAAAACCGCTACCAGCTCCCGGCATGTGGCAGGTGCTGCCCATCAATTATCTCAACCACTCTTCTCAGTCATCCTCAAAAGCAGGAGCTACCGCCCCAGTCATCAGCTGAACAAACAGTCCAAGGGAAGAGAAGAGTGGAGGTGAGGGCAGCAGTCTGTAGCCAGCTGACCCCACCCCTCGCAAGCTCTCCCACCTGCGCGTGGCCACTGCCTGCTGGATTCCAGCTGTGCAAAGGATGATGGTATCTTCTCCCCACTAAGGGCCAGGCATCGGGATTTATGTGATTTCTTTCTCTGGTCTTCATACAAAGCCTCCGAGAGCAGTACCACTGTGTACCCTCCTCGGATGAGGAAGCTGAGCCTCAGCTCGCATAGGTAACTGGCTCAGCAGGAACTAGCTGGTCCACGACAAAGCCGAGGTTCACATGAGGTCTGTCTGCCTCTGCCTCCGGAAGTTTGGGTGCTTCCCCGGGGCTCCTCCCTGAGTGAACAGCCAGCTTATACCAACTCCAGCATGACTAGAGGAATCTGTGTTGTTCTTCAGCCACTACTGGGCTGTGAAATGGATTTTTTTTTAATGAGCATATGAGCTAGATGTGAAGGTACAATCTTACAATCCCAGTCCTTTGGGAGGTGGAGGTAGGAGGATCACAAACGTGAGTCCAGCCTGGGCAACTTAGTTACTTAGTGAAACCTTGTCTCAACAACAACAATAAATAATAAAACAACAACAAGAAGGCAGCAAGGGATGTACCTCATGTGGAAGCCCTGTATTCAGTTATTAGTGTTATGTGTATGCATGTGCATGCACATTCCTAGTCCCTGGTAGGTAAATATGGGATTAACACATGAAGTACCGAATACACTCATGCTCTAAGAAGACTGGGAGATGGGGAAAAGCCAACCTCCCACCACACGTGCTCTGTTTAGCGAGTTCCTACTCAACTTCAACCTGGATTCCACAGGGAGGACTCCACTTAGCACCGCAACTAGGTTGCCTCCCCGCTACCCACCTCTGGGACTCACAGACTTCTCTCTAACACCCATCACGTACTCCATGGCTTGAATTATTTAATCTTTTGTTGCCTTAACTTCCTCATTAGAGACACAGAGATAAGAGAAGCGTGTACTGTTCACTAGGTTGGATGAAGGTCAAATGATCCATGCATTTGCACCCCTCTTATGCGCTGATTGAAGACAGGGGTGGTACCAGACCCATTCACCAGCTCTCAGCATCCCTCACACCCAGCACAGTGTCTGACACAGTATAGAAAATAAACAGATCATGAGAGAAGAAATGAATAATGACTTAGGAAAGAAGGATTTGAATAACAGGAAAGACTCACTAGCATTGTGAGAAGATCATTTGGAACAAGGAAAATATTCTAAGCCAACCATCCAGACAGCAGTGTACTGTACCAGCTGGATATCCATATAGGGGAAAAGATCTCAATCCCTACCTCATACCACACAGAAAAATATCAATTCTGGATAGGTGCAGATTTTTTTTTTCCCCCCGGAACAGGGGGTTGAACTCAGGCCCTTGGGCTTGCCAGGCAAGTGCTTATTCTACTGAGCTATCTCCCCAGCCCCTTAGGTGTCAATTTAAATGATAAAAGGCCAAGCAACAAATCTGTCCAGATTACTATCATGTTCTCTAGTCTCTTCTCATCAGGAAGAAAGACCAACACCAGGGAGTGGGGACATGTCAATTCCAGGGAGCCCCAAGGCTTTAGACCATGTAGAGCAAGCTTTCCAGGATCAGTCTCATTGGTGAGGGATAGATGTTTAGCATATATTTAACCTAAAACCATGAAAAAGACCTCAGAAATGCAAGGCTGGAATCCTAATGAACAGGAAGTTCATAACTCTGTATCTGCATGACACAGCCACAGCTAACATTTACAAAATCCTTCCTGGTAGGTAGGTGCCAGACACTTGTCTAAGTATTTCACCAAATTAACTCATTTGGCCTTCATCCAATCCAGTGAACAGTACACACCTCTCTTATCTGTGTCTCTAATGAGGAAGTTAAGGCAACAAAAGATTAAATAATTCAAAGGCAAGGTCACTCAAGGGACATAAGATTTGGAGTCACATGACCTGAGCTTCTTAGCTTGGGATCTTTTAGGCAAATTACTTTTCTGAATACTAAGTCTGAAAATGAAAGAATGAAGATTCTACCATACAGTATGTCTAGCTGTGAGGTATAAATGAGGACTTTCTTACCTAGAAATGGAGCAAATCAATGAGTTCTTTCTTTTTTGTTTTATTTTAGTTTTGTTTGGTTTGGGTTGGGTTAGCATGGGTTGAGTTGGGTTAGGTTGAGTTTTGGATTGGGCTTTTTTTAACTCAGGCCCTTGCACTTGCCAGGGAAATGTTTATTCCACTGACCCATCTCCCCAGCCCCTGCTTTTTTGTTGTTGTTTGTTTGTTTTTATGAGATAAGGTCTCACTATGTAGCCCAGGCTGGCCTTGAACTCACAACTGTCTTCTTGCCCCAGCCTTTCAACTGCTGAAATTCTAAGCATGTGCCACCACAGCAAGCTGAGTCCTTCAACAAAAAAAGACACAGTTTCCCTGTGCACTGCACGCTGGCCTTGAACTGACAGGGTGGCCCACATTAGCCTCAAACTCACAGGGACGCTCCCCTCTCCACCTCTTGAGGGCTGGGATTATAGGCAGGCCCTACCACGCTCAGTTTTCCTTCTTTTTTACTAGCACAGTTGTCACATTATTTCTCTGAAAAGATGAATTGGGAGGAGTGTTTAAGGGATTTTGTTCATACATTCCACAAATATTGACTGATTACTTGCATGCCAGACACAGTACAGTTACAGTGGGTAAAGCTAGGAGCCTGCTCTCAGGCAGTTTCCATTCTCATGGAGGAAGGGAGTCAATACATAAATGACAAAATAAGTGGAAAATTAATTCAAATTAAGGGAACAAAGAATGATGAGTAGTGATTTTTTATTTTAAATATTATCCTTTATTTAACCAGTGAATAACCAATAACAGACACAACTCTGTGAATGAGCCAGTGATTTATTATCTGAATGAAATAAGAGAGATGTCTGGGGGGAATGCAAGGGTACAGCATTTCAGGCAGAGTACCCACAGTGCAAAGGCCCAGGGGGTGGAAGCTTGCATGGTGCATTGAAGGAAAGCCAGGAAGCCAGTATGGCTGAAGCAGAGTGGAGTGGAACAGAGGCACCGAGTGCAGCAAGCTAAACTGGGTCAGGCTCTGCGGACATGGTACCCAGGAGATACACAAAATGCACGCTCTGCACAGCGATTCATGCAACTAGCTCGTGGATCTGCTTCATGTGAGACTCCAGCCAACTACTGCAAATTTTGCATAGACATTTTCCTTCCTGACCAATCAGATGTAGTCTTATGTTCTATAGTGGACTACGGCTGTGAATTCATTCTCAGACATTCAGTGAGCAGCTGGAGTAAGCCCAGGCACTGACTGGGCGATGGAGATACTCTATGAACAAAGCACACGGAGTCCCTGCTCCAAAGACAGCCATCCCATGAAGAGGAGGACAGGAAGTAAACTGAGTCAGTACCTGCTGTCAGAGGCCTTTGTCATCTATGTGGCACTAGCCAAGTGGTGAGACAAGGACAAGAGGAGCTGCGAAAGGTGACATTGGCTCTGCCTCCAGACTTTGAAGCACTGTCCTCTGTGCAGCTGGCTAGACCAAGGGTCAGTGCTGTCAACTCCAGGTCACATCTGGCAATGGGCATATGGGTCACTGTGCACCACAGAAAATCCCTCAGTCTCACTTCAGTCCATAGGTGCATCCCTGGATGCACTAAACCCAGCTGGTGGATTACTGAGTCACAGTGCCAATGCCTACCGCTTCTAGCACCCTGCCCACTCTCTGTGGGCAGCTCACAGACAAGGGCAGAGGTAGAGACAGAAACAGGAGGGCAGCTTCTGTCTGAGGCTGCACCTTGAGCAGCCCATTGGGCACTCCAGGAGAGGGGCTAGCAAGGAACCAGGCCAACAGGCATCTCAGGGCATTGAGTGTGCTGCCAATGGGGGAGCTGGGGTGATGGTGGGGGAGGACCAGCCTTTGAGGATGAATCCTAGGGAAGTCAGGTGCTAGCTGAATGCTAAGGCACCAACCAAAAAGATCCAGAGATGAGGGCATGGGAGGCAGTAGGAATGGAAGACCAGGCAGGGCACACATGGAAAAGTCTAGATAGGAGGGGACATGATGGGTCTGAAGACTTGGAGCAGTTCACAGCTTCTGAAGATCAAGGCACCAGTCAAGCTAGGATGGATCCTATAGTCCATGCCCAAGAGTTTGCGCTTCAACCTGCAGGAATGGGAGTGGCATCCAGAGAGAGGCAGCTTAGACTACATTCGTAAGCCACAGTTGGGAGGGCAGAGAGGGAGGCTGGGAGGCTGGCTGGGGTGGAAGGTGTTACAATAATGCTGAGGAAACTGACAGTGTGCTGGACCAAGGCACAGACACCTCAGGATGTGTGACGGAACGGGCAAGTTGGTGGGAGTCGGGAAGAAGAGGTAGAAATCCAGGGGTGACTCCCAGAGCTGCAGGACAGGAACAGGCTGGATGAAGATAGGGTGTGCTGAGAGGGTCTATGGGAGGAGGACTCAGAGGACACAGGTTCAGGGTGAGATTCAGGTATTGTGGGGCGTTAGAAGGAAATAGCCAATGAGCCAAGAAGTCAGGCTGAAGGGGACTGGTCTGGCCTTATCATTCAGCTAGCACCTGACTTCCCCTAGGATTCAGGATTAAGACTTGTGAGTCATCAAACATAGATGAAGATAGAAGGGAGGAGACAGATTCTCCAAGAGATGTATAGAGAGGGAAAACAGAGGACCAGGGTAGGACCCCAAGGATAGCAAGCCTACAATCAGGAGGGGATGGGCTGGCCTAGGGTCCTGAAAATGGGCAAGAAGAAACTAAGCATCAAGGGGTCCCAGATGCCCAGGAAAGAGGGTGCTTGAGGAAGCCAGGGACCAGGTGAGCCATCCAATCCTGCCAGGGTGTGGTGGAGGCAAGCAGATGCTAACAGTGGGGACATCTACGGCAATGTCTCCTGCGCTGGTGCCCAAGGAGGATGCAGGTGCTGGAAAGCTGGACCCTACTTTCTGATTCACTCTCTCTGTGTGAAGGCCCAGGTACAAAATCAAAAATTCATTTAGTGCAGTGTTTAGCAAAGGGTAATCCAAAGACTCTAGCTTGTGAGACGAAACACACACACACACACACACACACACACACATGCATGCACGCACACACAGGCTGTGATAAAATGAGTCTTTGGAAAGACTACACTAGATTCCCATGTTAGCGTTTGACAATGTGATTAGCATAGTAAAGGCCCAGAAAAGCCCTGCAGTGTGGCAGCCTGCTTAACCTCACTTAGCCTGGCATTTCCCAAACTCACTTGGCAATGGGATCTCTTTATGTTTTATCTCCTCCTAGCCTGGCTGAGGGCTGACATCAGCAAAACACACTTTGGGAATCTCATTATTAGCAGAAAAGGACATGCCTAGTGGGGGGGGGCGCACTGTAGCTGGTAATCCTTCAGCAAAATGCATCGTCTGCCAACCTTGAGACAAAGGCTTGCTTCCTTTGGCTCCTTCATTCATTCATTGATTTAAAGTACACGAGGTATCTGCTAAGCATGGCACAGCCTGACACGTGGCAAAATGGGGACTAAGGAGACTGGGAGAGGGCATCACTTGAGCATGTGTGCAGGGACAGGGAAACGTCACCATGAGGCCACCTTCTCCCTCCTCCCAGATCTTGGGGTTCTATACACAGTGTGCAAAACACGGTGATGGTGATTAAGGCCATGAAACTCATGGTAGGGCCCTCAGGGACCTAGGACACTGGGGTGCTTACTCCAGACAGAGTTAAAGGTCATTGCCAATGTAGTTGTTACTGCTACTATTTTTAAATACCTACTATGTGTCAGATCCTTTCAATAATGATGATGATATAGTAACTGGTAATGCTTATTGAGTTCCTACTGTGCACCAGGTACTCTGATAAGTCACTTAAAATGCAAAGTAGCAAATTATTTAATCTTCCAACAACCCATTAGACACTTGTACTAATCAGATTTCCATCTCTGTGACCAAGTACTTAAGCTAAAAGAGGAAGAAAGGTTTGGCTTGGCTCACAGCGTCAGAGGTTTCACCCACAGTCACTTGGCTCTCTGTTGTGGGCCTGTGGTGAGGTGAGCATGACAGAGGACAGAGTGTGGTGGAGGAGGCTGCTCACCCCCTGGAAACAAAGAAGCAGAGGGAGAGACGGGTGGGGTGGGATCCCAGCATCTCCTCCAGGGCACAGATCCCTGATGACCTCACTTCCTCCCTCCAGACTCCACCTCTTAAAGGCTCCTCCATCCCCCAATGGCAGCACAGGTTGGCAATGAGGCTTCAGTGCATGGCCTCATGGGATAGCTAAGGTCCATATCATAGCCAAAAGGGATGGTGCCTGCCTGTAATCTAAGCAGTCTAAGAGAGCGAGGGAGGAGGATCAGAAGTTCCAGCCCATCCTGGGTAACTTAACAAGACCCCATGTCAAAAATTAAAGAGGTAAACACAGGGCTTGGTGATGCAGATCTGTATGAAAACCTTGGTTCAAATCCCAGCACTATGGGGAGAGTGGGGCGACACTAACCCATAATAATAATAATAATCATTTTATTCCATATAAGGAAACTGAGACACTGACAGGTGACATTTCTTGTCCAAGACCATGGCTAGTAAAATGGCAGCTTTGAGATTTTAACCCAGTCATTCCAGCTCCTCAGGCTACTTCACTCTTACACATTATATTCTATGCCTGCTGAAAATGTCCTACTGGTACTTGAACATGGGCTTCTGGAGTCTGAACCTAAAAGGTTACCCTGGAACCACTCACCTTCTTCATGGGTGGTTCTTTGATCATTGCTTTAACATAGATGTTATGAACCCCATGTACAAGGAGACCAGTATATTACCAGCACAGCTCACCAAAGGCAGCGCTGAGACTCCTGAATTCAAAGCTCAGGGAACCGGGTCTATATTTTGCTGCCCCTAAGACTGCTATCGTTTCTACATCTGGAAATTGGGATGAAAATTAATAGATTGTAGAATTGTGGAGAGCTGGGCCTTGACCAGCAGGAGCAGGGCGCTGGCCGTGGTCCTGAAAGCACTGCCTCGCATAGCTGGGAAGGGCCAAGAGGTCTCAGAAGAGGGGCCAGATTGTCCAGAGCTGTGGGCAGGAGAGGGACATGGGGCATGCTGGACATCGGGAATTCTATCAGCGCACATTTAATGTCCAGGGAAGGCAAATAGGTACATAACTGCGGAATGTCCGCCCTGGCGGAGATCCCAAATGTGGTTGTTTAGCCCTCAGCAGCCACGACCTTCAGTGGCCCTGTGCTGAGGGCCAAGTGCACTTAAAGACAGTTCCCTATCCCCAAGGTTGATCTCTGAAGGGCCCTCATCTGACCTGGGTGGCAGGCTTGAAATCTTTACTAGGCCAGGTTCACATCATCTTTCAAAGGTCACAGGTTGCAGCCCAGTGTTAACAAATGCAGCCTTCCAAGCACAGAACAGAGCAGGACCCTCCACTCCTCACTCCAAGAACTGCCAAAGGGCAGCGTCCTTGAGCCAGAATCTGCAGAGAACAGGCGTCCAGGCTAGGAAGTGCCATCCCAGCCCCCACAGCCCCTGGGCAGCACTGCAGATCCCCACACACAAGACCCTTAAGTAGCTCCTAATTGAAGGACTTGCCGAGCCCTCTGTGCATTGTGGATCTAATTAAGTTCCGACATCATATCAAATTGAATCCTTTTATTAAACATTTATCTTCAGATTGCAGAGTGTCACAACACCACATTGTTTTAAATGACAGAAATGCAAACAGCATTTGCCTTCTCAAAGGCAAGCAGATCAGCCGAGTGCAGACCAGAGGTGGTGGTGCCTCTTCCCCCGGCCTGCTCTTCCCCAGCAAAGCAGCAGTGGCCTGAGTGATCCCCTCAGAACTTGTCTGCATGTCTTGGCCAGAAAGCCAGCTCAGCCTCTGCTCTGTGTCCTCACCAAGCTCTCCAGATGAGCTGCATCTTCTCATGGGAATTTTTCTCCCTCCTGGGGAAGCCCTTCCTTCTCAGACCCTGATGGGGGTAGAAGGTAGCCTGCTGTCCCCTCTTCTCCTGTCTGTGCACAGGCTCATTTTGAGGGGAGCCAAGGTCCCTGGTCCAGTCCTCTGTCCCCATCCCACCTCTCAGACTAGGAGGCCCTCAAAGCCAAGACTCTGACCTTCTCGCTTATCTGCTTTCCTCAACCAATTCCTGGTACCGAGAAGGGTTTCAAGTGCATTTAATCAATCAATTAATCAACAATTAAAGACCAAGTCTTGCCTTCCACTCTAGTCTCTTGAATTTTCCCCCAAAAGTGGCTGAATCCTAAGGGACTGACTCCTGCCAATTAGATCCATCAGAGGCCTGCACTTCCAATTATCCAAACGACCTCTGGGCAGGTTGCTCTCTGCTGGAGAAGGGCCATACTGAAAACGCCAGAAGCCCTATAGGTGAGCAGTCTTTCTTCACTCTAAATGATCAGTCTGCATCTTATCAACCCTCATGAGGTCGCCATTCTTATCACAGCAACCATGACAATAAAAACAGCCAACAGACACTGAGAGCTCTGGGTATGCACTGTTCTAAAAGCTTTGTGTGTTTACCCTCACAAGAAACTGTGGTGTGTGCAAGGTTTTTATCCCATTTTCCTCAGTAAGGAAACTGAGGCCAAAGAGAGTAAACAATTTCCCAAAGCTTAGACTCCAGCAGCCTGACAGTGTTGCTCCTGAGTCTCTATTTAAAATGGGAGCTGCCAGGCCGGCGAGATAGCTCAGTGGGCTAAAGTGCCTACATTAGGCAATGCTTAGGCAAGCACAGGGACCATGGTTTGATCCCCGGCACTACATGCCACAATAGCCCTGCCCCCCAGGGCAGGCTGAGCCAACCTCAGAGACCAGGCATAATGGCACACACCTATAATCCCAGCGCTGGGGAGGCTGCAAACAGGAGGATCACTATAAGTCCAAGCTGCATAGTGAAACCCTGTAACAACAAAATACATTAAAAAATAATAATATATTTTTTGGCGGAACTGCTTTGGGATTGAACTTGGGTCCTTGTGCTTGCCAGGGAAGAACTTATCACTGAGCTATCTCCCCAGCCCCAATAATTTTTTTAAAATAAAACAAAATAGTATTTGCCATGTATCTCTATGGGACTCCACTCCTCCCTGCAGAATGGGCTCATTAGTAGAACCTATCCAAGGCACTGGCATGATAATTAAATAAGCAATATGCACAGCATTAACACCAAGGATTTTTTAATAAATGTTAGCATCCTCACACCCATGGAGAGAAGGAAATTTAGTCCCTGCCCTTGGTGCAGTTCTGTTAGGAAAGTGACACATGGAATTTGAAATAACAAGACAAGGCAGCAACAAGAGCTGTCATGAGGTAGCTGGTGGTTAACTGGCAGGTGAGGGACCTTGCAGTAAAAGCAGAGAAGGGAGGAAGAGGACACAGGGATGTGAGGGTCAGGGGAGGATTCTTAGACTCCTAAGTCCTAAGGGATGGGAGGGACCTCAGAATACCAACCACCCTAGAATCCTCAGCATCCCTACAAGGCACCCAAACACCTGTGCTTGATCCCTTCTGTACTGAGCAGCTCACTACCTTAGGTGGCAGCTCTGGAATCCACAGCTCTTAGCTGGGTACTGATCTGACCTCTCCCTACCTACACAGGGTCAGGTTAAGATGAAGGGCAAAGTGGGAGGTACTACCTGCACCCCCGAAAGGCAGCACCCAGGGCACCTCCCCTAGTCCCAGCCCTGCTTGTGATTTCTGCCCTTGGCTCTAGCCTCTGCCCTCCAAAGTAAACTGGACATTGTTTCCTATGGTGAGAAGAAGAGAGGGTGCTGCATCCAGCTGGGAAGGAAGACCGTAGTGAAAGCAGAGAAGGGATGGTGGGAAGCCAGGGCCTGACCGGATGTGGTTGGGATGGCTCTGTGCCACAGGCCACAGGAGCCATGCAGACTGAGCAGGAGCATATCTTTGGCTTGGAAAGGAGAGTGTGGTTAGGTGGGGAGGGTTGGGGGTGGGTCCTTGTTGCATAAGCTGTCTCCACCATCTGCAGCCAGCCAGAATGCACGCAAGGGATGCACATGAATGGCAGAGCTCCTGGGGAAGTCTGTGGTCAAAACTTTGGTGCAAAGCAGGTAGATCACCGCAGGCAGTTTCTCTGTGGAAGAATCTGGGCTGCTGGCTCCCAGTCCTGTCCCTCTGATCATGTCCCACCAGGGTGTCACCCAAAGTACACTATCTATCACACTGACCTTTGACCTTTTGCCTTCAGGGGCTTGGTCCAATGTTCCCCCCCACACACTGGAAAACAGCTTTCATTGTAACCCCCACCAGCCATGAAAGTGTTCCTGCTGGTACTTGCCTTCTTCCTTGGCAATGCACTCCTTGAGTGGTCCCACAAACGCCTTCTTCTCTTCCATGGTCTGGAAGCAGCCATGGCCAAACTTGGAGGTGGTGTCAATGAACTTAAGGTCGATCTCCAGAGCCTGCCATTTGGTCTGCACCAGCAAGGACTGCAGGCCAAGGAAGGTAGTGAGTTGTGGCTCAGAGCAGCCACTAGACCCTGTAGCTGTGCCCCAACCCCCCACCTCTGTCCCTGGGAGTCTCCACAGCAGCAGGGCTGGGTGCCACTAACCTTGCGGAGGGTGAGCACCCGCTTCTTGGTCCCCACCACACAGCCTTTCAGCATGACAAAGTCATTGGTCACTTCACCGTAGTGGACAAAGCCACCCTGAGGGAGAGGCAGGGCTGTGAGTTAGCGAAGAATGGGAATGGAAACAGTCACCCCAGATTCAGACCGCTCCCCAGTCAACAGGGGCAGGCAGGGGATGGGCTGTTCTCAGAAGGAAGGCAACAGGGAATGGTTCCTCAGCCTGACTCAGGCGCTGTGCCCAGCGCGTATTCCAAGGCCTCATCACAGAACAGCTAGCCCAAGGTAGTCTTCGCAGGAGACCCCAGCCCAACCCAGAGGGCAGATGGTGAAGATTCTGGACAGGTCCAGGCCAGCCCCCAGCACTCACCAGAGGGTTGATGCTCTTGTCAGACAGGTCGTAGTCAGTGGAGGCATTATTCTTGATCAACTTGCCATCCTTGATGAGGTAGCCCTGACCAATCTTACAGATCTTCTTGTTTATCTTCGTGCAGTGATGGTAGCCTTGCCCAGCACGGGCCACTGAGAAGGCCACACGGGCAGGGTGCCACGCTCCAATACAGGCAACCTTGCGCAGCCCTCGGTGCGTCTTGCGGGGCAGCTTCTTTGTGTGCCAGCGACTGGTGACCCCTAGAGAAGATACATGTCATTTGTATCATCAGGAGTCGGGGCCCTTCTGACTGAACTCACAAGCTGGCTTCAACCATGGCACTTGGGGCACGAACCAAAAAGATGGCTAGGGCCTGTGTCACCCCATATCCCAGCTTGGATAGAAGCCAGTGTTCCACGGTCACACTGGCTTCCTGTAGTGGACTCAGGAGCCCAGATGCACAGAACATCCCTGTTACAGAAGGCTCTTCTGAAAGCTAACATGCAGACTCCTTAGTCTTGAGTTGCATGCTGCACCCACACATCCCGGGACCTCTTCCCCAAACAGCTCGACCCATGAGCATACAGCAGAGCTCACCTTTGTAGCCTTTGCCCTTGGTCACCCCAATGACATCGATCATCTCGTCTTGTCCAAACACCTGGCTCACAGGGATCTGCTGCTCCAGCCTTTCCCGGGCCCAGTCCAGCTTCTCAGCCTCAGTGCCACCATTCACCTGGATCTCCGTGAGGTGGGCCTTCTTCTGCCGGAGTAGGAGCAGGCGCATCTGGGTGTGAGCAATTATGCGGATGACCCGGCAGTACTTCTCCATGCTGCTAAAGTCCTTGTCCAGCTGCTTCTTGCCTGTGTCATCCTGCCATTTCTCACAGTACTTAGTGAAGGCCTTCTTCTTAGCTTTATGCCAGTTCTTATAGAAGCGCCTTTTGCACTCATCACTGATATGCTCTGCAAAGACTGTCTTAAAGGTCCTGAGGCCTCGAGGCTATTTCTACATAGCCCACAACGCCTACAACCACCATGGGCGGTGTCTCCACGATAGCCACAGCCTCCACAACTTCTTTCTTGTTCACCTTGGATCCTGGCCTATCCACTTCGTGCACGATGTGGGTCATGCCAGCCTTGTAGCCCAGAAAAGCTGTGAGGTGGATGGGCTTGGAAGGGTCATCTTTAGGGAAGCTTTTCACCTTGCTTCGATGCCTGCTGCTGCGCTTCTGAGGCAAGAAGCCCAAGGACCCATGTCTTGGAGCAGAGAACTTCCTGTGAGACATGTCGTCCCCATGTCCTGCCAGTAGAGCAGTCCAAAGTTTTGTTTGCTCCTCAGTACTAGGAATTGGAGCCAGGGTCTCCCCTCTGAGCTACTACTCCAGTATACAGAGATGAAGATAGAGACAGAGGCAGAGGCAGAGGCAGAGGCAGAGACACAGACACAGACACAGACAGAGACTGAGACAAATAGAAATGATAGAGCTAGAGGGGCTGGGGAGATGGCTCAGTAGAATAAGTGCTTCCCTGGCAAGCGCAAGGGCCTGAATTCAATCCCCCGTTCCACAAAAAAAAAAAAAAAACACAGAAATGATAGAGCTAGAGATAGAGCTAGAGCTAGAGATAGAGATAGAGATAGAGATAGAGATAGAGATAGAGATAGAGATAGAGATAGAGATAGAGATAGAGATAGAGATAGATAGAAATGCTGGAGATAGAGATAGGGGAGATAGAAAAAGAGATGGGGAGGGAGGAGGGAGAGACAGACAGAGGTGATAAAGACAGACATTCACTAAGGTGCTAAGTTGCCCAGGCTGGGCTTAAACTTGCCATCCTCCTGTCTCAGCCTCCCTGACTGCTGAAACTACAAGCATTCCCAGCTCCAAATTTATATCTCACTACACAGTAACCAATCCAAGGTGGTCCCTCCTCTGGCTGCACTTCCATCTCTGCAACTCTAAAATGGAGAAAAATACCAGTCCCTGCGTGAACAGATTTTGTGAAGGTCCAGAATCCCGGCTTAGTGATGCGCCTGGCCCAGGTAGCCCCTTCCCACCCACTCAGCCTATGCTTTCCACAGTGGGTCAGGTGCACTTGTCACTTGTCTGCGGGAGCCTAGGCCCCTAATTCTTGGGTAGAAGGATCCTCTCTCAGTCACAGCTCAACACTACCAAGGAAGCCCTTGCTGCGAATTCAGGAACTCACCAAAACACTACAAGAGGGACAACTTGTCCGAGAGCTTGTGGTTAGGAGGCAACAGGGTGGGGACCGAGATTCAGCTCTCTTGTGAGTGGCTCAGCCACTCCCTGGGGCCAGCTAAGATTAATTTAGAGCTGGTGACACATGACAGTGTTTCTTCATCATCCACCCACCCCTGGGACTCTAGGGCAGACAGAGTCATTGCAACAGGGTTGTCCATACGATCTCCTCACCCTCAGTGCCCTCTTGACATATCAGAGAGGAATCACTGAATCTCATAGCTCCCTGAGAGTAGGAACCATGGCACCTTGCAAAGGGCAATAATACCTGTCACTACAGAGGGTCTGCTAGGTGGCAGGATTTGCCATGCAAGGTTTTGTACAACCCGCACAGTCCTATCAGATAGGTCTGGCTGCCTCCCCATTCTTCAGCTGGAAAGACTGAGCCCAGAAGGACTGAGTGGTACAACCAAGGCACACACCCAGGCAGCCAGTGTGGCTGACCATGGAGATTCGCCACTCTCTAGTAGAAGAGCTGAACTGAAATGAGCTTTCTGTGGGGAAAGTGCACCAAATGTCTCTTCATGGTTTATGACAACATGCAGCCCCACAGCCCAGCTTCACAAACTATGCCTGACGTTGGCTCATAGCCCTGTAAATGCAGCAGGAACAGGCCTCCAAAAGCAGGCTGCAGGGTGAGGATGGCCAGAGCTTCCCTGGGTACCCTGCAAGCTGCTCAGGTGTGTAATCACTTCTGTCCCGTGTGTGGCCCCGACCCCATCTCTTGGGGCCTTTGCCCCAGGGTCAGAGCAGCCGCAGATCTAGGCTCACTTGTCCTCACTGGATCTAGTCTGCCCTTCCTATGTCTGGGGTCAAACCTGCCCCATGCCCCTTCTTGGATCCTGAGGGTGAAGCCGGCTTACCCCATGCATTCCCCACCTTCCCCGGGTTCTTTCTCTCATTCATGCAAGAGCTGGCACTGAAAAGGTAAAGCTGGTCCAAACAAAGAGGTCGTGGGGAACACTGCAGCATCCATTCATTTGTTCCACTGTCAATTACTTAACAGTTATTTTGTGAGCAGCACAAGGTCCTGGGTTCGATCCCTGGACCTGCATATCACGCTGGGCCCAAGACCCCAGCATGTAGCGCTGGCCCCAGGACCACGTGTCGTGGCACATGCCTTTAATCCCAGCCTTTGGAAGGTTGAGACTGGAGGATCCCTGTGAGCTTGAGACCAGCCTTCGGGCTACAAAAGTGAGCACAGGGCCAGCCTGATCTGCATAGTGAGGCTCTGTCTCAAACAACAAAAATAATTAAAAATGAAAAGCAGTTTTAAACATGTTTAACATGAAATACACAGAGCCAGGGAGATAGCTCAGTAGAATAAGTGCTTGCCTGGCAGGCGCAAGGGCCTGAGTTCAATCCCTGGTTCTGTCAAAATAAAAAATAAAAATAAAAAAATATGAAATACACATAAGGGACTATTTCAGCAGTCAACAAAATAAAAAGATAACCTGGAATTGGAAAAAATATTTGATACAGGTATATAGAGACCAAAGAGACATAATACACAAGATATATAAAGAATACACACAAAAAAAAAGATACAGATAACTCAGTGTGTATATGTGTGTATATATGATATATTGATTTTAATCAAAATGGGCTAAGGATCATTTCTCCAAAAATAACATAAAAGTAGCCCTCTCGCTGGCCAAATAGCTCAGCAGATTAAAGCGCCTGCAAGCAGGCACAGGGGCCTGGGTTCGATCCCCGGGCCTACAGTGCTGGCCCCACCCTCAGGGCACACTGAGACAGCAATTGAGACAGGGGGTGGTGACACACGCCTGTAATCCTAGATCTTGGGAGGCTGTAAACAGGAGGATCACTGCGAGTCTGATCTAGTTGTGAGGCCCTGAACACCCTATAGGCCTTTCCCTAAAATACAAAAAAATGTAGCCCTCAGGTGCCCGAGCAGGGCCTTAGCATCACTGACCATTAGCAAAAGGCCAGCACAGGCCCCTATGAGACACCATGCCTCACATCAGGACAGCTACATCCAAAAGGCACGTGATGCCAAGTGCTGCCAAGAGCATAGGGAGAAGGAGCCCTCGCATGCCATGGGGCGGAGGGTGCACTGCTGCGGCCATGACAGAAAAAGCATGGATATTCCTAGGGATGTTAAGATGGGAGTCACCGCATGACCCAGGAATCTGCTTCTGGACATAGAGCCAAAGGAGGGAAAAATGGCATGGGCCCTGCCACGCTCATGGCAGCAACAGTCGGGTGCAGGTACACCCTGGGTGCCCATTGACAGGCAGCTGGCTAGGAAGCTGCTGTACAGGCATCCATACCCGTGCAGGAATACCACGAGGCCTTGAGAAAGGAAGGGAGGGGCCAGAGAGCTGGCTCAGTAGAATAAGAGCTTGCCTGGAAAATGCAAGGGCCTGAGTTCAATCCCTGGTTCCACCAAAAAATAAATAAATAAATAAATAAAAATTAAAAAATAAAAAGGAAAAGACCCTGCCATTCACAATAGAGATGGATCTGGAGGACATTGTGCTAAGTGAAATAAATCAAACAAAAAACAAAACAAAAAAAAAATTATTATATGAGCTCACTTACATGTAGACTGTTTTTTTAAAGTTTAAATATATAGAGGTACAGAATGAAACAGTTGCTAAGCAAGAGTGGGTGCTTCTTAGAGAACCAAGAGACATAGGTCAACTGATACAAATATGTAAGTCGAACAAACTAAAAGACCTATTCTGGCCGTGGGGCAGCCTCCCTAGGCTGCAGTTAGGTCTGAGCACAGCTGCTCTTGTGAGAAACAGGGTAACAGTGAGACTTGCTCCTCCATAGTAACTTTTATTACACGCATCTCACGTGCTGTATAGCAGCAGCTTGCGTACCCCTTAAATATGTTCTGTGACACTTATTTTTAAAAATAGGATAAAAAGATTCTTAACTCCAGTCGCTGTGTTCCACAGCGTTAAGTGTGACTATGAAGTGCTTGACTCAAACACCAAAGGAGATAATTCCCTCTCACAGGGTAACTCGGAATACGAGCTGGCCCAGGCTGGCAAGACGGCCGCGGAGTGAGGCCCAGGGCGCCTCTATCTTGCTCTACATTGCAAAGTGCCCCAGCATCCCAGCAGGATGGCACCAGAGTTCCACAAGCCACTACCCAAGGGGAAGGGCCACCAGGGCCCACCCACTTGGAGGACACCTCTCGCCATGTCCACAGATCAGGATGGAATCGCAGAACCACCGCTAGCTCCCATGGAGACTGGAAATGAGAGTCTCTGCCCTGAGAAGCCAGGTTCCAGGCAAACGTGGCGAGACGCACAGAGCAAGCCATTGAGACACAGCCAGCCGGCTCTGCCGCGGCAAGGGCTGAGGCACAATAATCAAATGGAACTCATACACTCACCACCGGGTTGGAAAATGGAGCATTCGCAGCGGCTTTGAGAGTCCGCCTGCCCTCCCTGCCTCAGGCAAACACTGAAATGTGCCGCTTACACTTCCCTGCTCAACTGCCCCCTTTATGTACACGCGCACACATGCGTACACACACGTGCACAGCAGCTGCACCTGTGGGTGCTGCAATCGCGCTTGCTTAAAAGGACGTGAACAGCCTCAGATCCAGAGTCAGGTTCCGTGTATCTTTCAGCAGCTTGATTTTTTTGTTGTTGTTGCGCAGTGCTAATGCTTCTGGCTCGCATCTGAGTTATGGTGGGGAGCTGGACTCCGGTCTCACCACTGTGGAACTGCTGTCACTTTCGTGTGCTCCAAGGTATTGTCAGTTTTCTGGTAAAAGAACATGTGGCTTATTCCTAGTGCATGCCATGACAAGCCGTACTGTTGGAGACATTCTCCTCTCCTGCATATATGCAAGGGCTTCTCCCAGACATGTTTCCAAGAGCGAGCGCTGAGTTGTGGCACATACATACATTTTGATACTGTCGTGTAGACAGTTAATAACGAAAGTACAACAGGTGCCCCAGGAGGCTAAGGTTTGATGTGCTGCTCGTCTGTCGGAGAGAACCGGCATGCGTGCGTAGCCCGTGCACGAATCCCTTTGTTCATTTGTTCAGGTAACTTTTGTCAGGGAGCTATTAGCATTCGTTAAAAAGCCCGCTATCCGATTAGTGATGATTTTTCAAGAAAAAAAAAAAGAAGTCACGAGCTACAGGAAATGAATCCACGGGCAGTAAGACGGATCGCGGCCTCCGAGCCATCGCACCACACGCGTGGACGTCTTAGGGTCAGGGAAACTGCGGGGCACTCGCGGGCACTCGCGGAGCTCTCCTCAAGAAATTCTGCCCTGAAGAGTTTGCTGATGTGCAGCTACTTGTTCCCAAGTAGCAACAATCCCAGAGCAGAATAGGATGAAGGCAGCTGCCAAATGCTTGATGTGGATGACCTTGTTACGTAACCCTTGGAGAGTATCTGAGCAACGCAGGGGTGCTGGTGCCTCCAGCCACCCCCACACCACCCCTCATCCCACCCCCCACTTCCACCCCCTCCTCCCACCCCCACACCACCCGGAGA
Source organism: Ctenomys sociabilis (assembly GCA_004027165.1). Taxonomy (NCBI): domain Eukaryota; kingdom Metazoa; phylum Chordata; class Mammalia; order Rodentia; family Ctenomyidae; genus Ctenomys; species Ctenomys sociabilis. The sequence continues at coordinate 18,858 of PVKA01015739.1, read as the reverse complement.
ATCCAGCTTAGCACAAGAAAATGTGAGCCGGCACCGCACCGCAGGGGAGCGCCTTCCAGCTGAGGAGGTGGAAAAAGGTCCCCAGAAAGTGCCATTTGCAGAAGCAGGAGGAGAAGGTACACTTGCAGAGGGCCAGCTCTGGGGTCAGAATCACCCAGGGCAGCCCTTCTGTCATCTCCCTGGGTCTTCAGAGTCACCCCCAAGACACAAAGATAAACATCACTGTCTTTCACCACGGAAACAGGCAGAGCACGCTCAGGCGACTTGCAGACACACGCAGCCATCTGCAGAGGCGGGGGATCCCTCTTCGTCTAGGGCCCAATCTCTTCCTCCACACTCCACAGAAAGAACTAAATAAGTCACTGTAGGCACCAACATCAGGGCAAAATACATCAGATGACCAAGTGCTTCCTGGGTTCCTCCCCAAGTTCTGAGGACCTTGGAGACATGATGGGGCAGAGCACTCAGAAAGAGGCAACCCAGGAAAGACAGCAGGCAGAGCGGACTGCCTGCCTGTCCTAGCCCTGCCGCAAGCCTGCCCAGTACCTAGCACAGAATGGGGTTTAGAACCATCCACTGAATCCTCCAGGTGTAGGGTGTACCCCTGTCATCCCAGCACTTGGGAGGCAGAGACAGGAGGATTGTGGCAAGTTTGAGGTCACAAGGCCAGCCTGAATTGCATAGTGAGACCCTGTCTCAAAAAATAAAAATAAAATTAACAAATAAAGAACTACCCGCTGAACAAATGAATGAACAAATGAATGAGCAGACAGGCAGCACTGTTCTGGGTGTAGCAGTTCCAACCAGGAGCGAGCTGGGTCACCCTCACCAGTCTCCTGAGTCCTCACTGCCAGGGACAGCTCTGCCAGGAAAGCAAACAGCCGGGAGCAGAAAAGGTTTAAAGCACAGAAAGCACAGCTCCCACCAAACCCTTCATTTGCCTCACTTAAAAAATTACTCCGCCAGCCTCCTCTCCAGGCCTCCTGGCTCTAAGGCGGCTCTTTCAGTTCTCATGAATCTGTGAAAATAAACCAGCAGCTACGCAGCCCCTAATGACCAGGTTTACAAGGAGCTTATTGTAGCTAAAGAAACAAGACAGCAGTTGGTGTTGTGAGATATTAATGTGCTTTTGACAAAGCTGATGAAACCTCTTTTTAAACTACTTAATACCTGCAAGCCCAAAGTCCCAGGAAGTTCCTGGAGGCAGGGCTCCAGCTGCCTAAGGTACAGCCCTTGGCTCCAGGTCCTGGGGCTTGAGTAGGCCTGGCCCCCCACCCTTCTGGGATGTGGTTGTGGAGCCCCTTGGCCCCTCCCTCCCAGCTCCATGCGAGGGGTGGTGGACCAGCAGTGAGATGTCCCCTCCTCCAGCAAGCCCAACCCTGCAGGATCTGTTCTGACCCCCAGCAGATTCGTCACAGCTTTGGGCCCTCAGACTCTTTCATCCAGGACCACTTTGTGTCCTGCCCTGCTGGAAAATATGTAACAGACAACTCTAGGGCAGGGGGCAGGGCAGGGAAGACCTGGATTGTAGCATCTGCCAATTCCCGGAGTGTAAATACTCCCACCCTGGTGGAGTTCAAGCTACAAGAATGAGAATGTGAGTTAGGGAGAAACACTACCCATCAGGCCTGCAGGCCCCAGCCCTGCAGGCCCGCTCACTCTGGCAACACCTCTGGCCCCAGGGACCACCTGTTCCTCCCGGGTGTCCAGAACATCCCTGACTGCTCTTGCTGGTCCCTCTTCACAAAAGCCCTACTTCCTCCTCACACCCCAGCAAACAGGCACATACACAGGCCCGTGCTCCTGCCTGGCCCCTTCGCCACCTCAGTAGCACCCCGTGCCTCCTCCCAGGACTGTGGCAGCACCCACACACGCACACACCTGACATCCCCATGCCCTCGAGAGGCTTTGGCCACTCTGTTCTCTGTCAACACATACCGCGCCACACCGTGGCATATGCTTTCCGTCTCCTTCCACAGACTGCAGTGCCTTGAGGGCAGAAGGCATTCATCTCGTCTGTGTGCTTAGCGGGTTGCATGGAGCATGGCATACAGCTGGTGCCACATCAGTGTGAGTGGCAGGACCACACCCATAATGCCTGGCACATCCTTATAATATATTACGTGAGATGTTGCACTCCTGTACCTTCTAAGCTGCTTGCCTCGCCCTCTGAAGTGTGAGCCCATGAAGGACAGAGGGCAAGAGAGAGTTTCCTCTGCCACCCTGGGGCCAGGCACATCTCTGCCATGACTACTTGAAAAAGCCAAGAGGAGAGTCAGCATGGAGTGAGGTGCCAGATGCCTCAGCACCTGAACCCTCTTATGACAGAAGCCATGCAACCTGGGCTTGATGACCCCAACTGGAAAGAGATGCAGTGAGACTCTAGGCTGGCACTGTACTCTCCTTATGAGAGTACCAATAAATGTCCCTGGAGGTGGCTGCATGCTTTGGTACCACCTCCCCTCTGAGTCAGCCTTGTCATTACATGGACAGAATGCATGGCCAGCAGAGTCCCTAGTGCTTCCAGAGAGGCCCTATTTGGCCACACAATCCTCAGCCTCATTACCACCATGGTCCTCGGGGACCATGGGGCCCGTGCCTCTCATTACCCCATCAGTCCTCACTACCAGATATTGTCCCTCGGGGCTCTTTCATCAGCTAAGCTGACCAGCCTCTATTTTCCAGTGCCTGCCCTGGGGCCTCTGGAATTTGTGTCCAGGTGTCAGCAGAAGCCCCACTTTCCTGCCTCTTCTCTTCCTGCTTGCTGTCCCCACGGCACCACCCCACAACCCCCAAGCCCCCACCCCCCCGCCATACATGCACATCAGCTTACAGCAGGGCCCCTCTTGCCGCAGCCCGCTGTTCCTGGGAGCTGTTTGCAGCCCTTCCCCAGCTCCTCCCCAGCATCCTCTTCCCCACAACTTCTCTGCACTCTCCAGATTGCCTAGGGTTCCTGTCCTCCCCTGCAGATGCTAGTCCTGCACACCTGCCACCCTCTCCGATGCCACCCTATCATCCTTGGAGACCCCATAGCCAGCAGCTGGTCTCTCCATGCCTGGACTTGACCTCTCTCTCATTCCTAAGGACCTGCCCAGGTGTGCTGGTGTCGCCCCCTGGTTGCTAAGTGCTGAATAACAGTTGCACCAGTCAGTCCCACCCTCTTCCAGGGCAGGGAAGAGGGCTAAGCTCTGTTCTCAGGACCTGCAGCTCTGCATGCCCAAGGCCCAGCCCAGTCACATCTGGCCCTGCAGGGGGCAGCCAGGAGAAGCAGGTGTTTCCTACTGGCGCCCCTAAGCCTTCTGCCCCTCGCCCACTTTCCTTGCGGCTGCCAGCAAGGTCATCCTGCTCCCAGCCTGGGCTCCTGGGGCTGCAGGGCCCTGGACCGAGGGTCGGTTTCAGGGACAGATCTGTGAGCACGGATGGGCAGTTTAGAACACTGTGCACTCACGCAGACTGACAGCTCTTCCTGCAGCAGGGAAGACGGGGCAGCATCTGCTGCAGCTCCCCGTGTCAAATCGCAGCCAGACAGGGCCATCATTTAGCTTGTAAGAGCCTCATGATCCAACGATCACACCAATAATTTCTCAAAACCAACCAATGATTTTCAGCTTATTAGGATAATTCACTGTATCATTTGCACTTGGACTTTAAACTGGCTAGGCCATTTCTTAATACATTCTTGATGTATACAGGACATAAAAGGGAATGTTTTAGTTCTGCCTCACTGTTAATTTGTATGACCTTTCCAGGAGCCCAATACGTTGAATATCACCCCTTTCTCCGCCTGGGCTCCCATATTTCTGGTCTTACCCTAAGCCTTGAAATTACTGGTAACTACACATGCACACTAACAACCCATGGTTTGTACCCCACTCCTTGACACCCTGGCCTAACCTTCCCAGCTCTGTACCCTGAGTCCAGTCCCTGACCCTCAGGCTAAGGCTGCCCATGTGCTGGCCACACACACACACGTGCACGCACGCACACAAACCACCTCACTAACCCTCCAGCTCCATCTCCCCGTTACTCAGCATCTTCACACTCACCCCAAGGCTCCCTCCTGGCCAAAGGCAAGTCCTCAACCATATCCATGCTGCACCTGTACAATGCTGGAGAGAACCTGGAATCCCAGAGGGGCCCTGGAGCCCCCAGTACACACAAAGTGCATACAGCCGGGCTTATCACCACTCCGGGCTCCCGGGGAACATTTTACTCCTTTCATCTTTCCTTAAGCCTCCAAAACTTCCAGCCCTCCTCTGAGGATCCTGCTTCCCCTTTCATAAGACAAACAGCAGCACCCAGAAGGGATGTATCACAAGCTGTCCCTGCCATGTGAATGCACAGCATTTAACAACCAGGGGGCAACACCAGCGTGCCAGGGCAGATCCTTAGGAGTGAGAGAGAGGGTCGTTGTGCACCCGCCCCTGTGCTTGTGTCCTGGACCTTGGCCCCTCTCACCTGGCTCTCTCCTCTCTGTGGCCTGCCCCTTCTTCCCTCTCCACCAGAACATTCCCATGGACGTCATCTCCCCTGACCGACGACACCAAATGGGGTGGGCACTCCCTAGCAAGGGGTGCAGGGAGGTCAAGAGAAGGAGGCAAAAAGGATGTGGGAGACTCAGGCAGCAAGAGCACCATGTGCCAAGATTCTGTAGCAGGAAAGAGTGGGACATGAGAGAAGACTGAGAAGAACAGGGAAGGAGGAGAGAGGTGCAAGTGAGACCCGAGAAAGGGGGGGTGAGCTGTGTCCTGAGAGCCCTGGGCAGTCGGTGTGTTTAAGTTGGTGGCTGCATGATCAGATCTACATTTTCAAAGAACCTTTAAGATTATGTTACAGGGAGCCGAAAGAGTGGGCGCGAAGCTTCAGTGGGGAGGCTAGGGTATCACCAGGGGAGCTGCTTGGGTGGAGGTGCTGCCCACACCAAGGCAGGGGCAAGGACAGGCAGAGGGGTGGTCAGGGATGGCCAGGTTCAAACTTGCAGGAGGAGCTGGAGGGACACTCGCTGAGCCAGGCTTAGGGGAGAGACTGTGAGACGCAGATGCTCAACACAGGGCTCTGTGGATGAATTTTGCTTTGTGCAGGGAGCCGTGGGTCCCAGCGTGGATGAGGTCCAGGCTCGGGCACCAGAACAGCCTGATAGCTTGCAGAAGCAGGCATGGCCTCCGGGATGCAGCTGCTGCCCTTGTGTGAGAGCTGGGAGCAGCCCCACCTGCCAGCCCTGGGCTCCCCGGGGGAGCTCTGTCCCCAATTTGCTAGGCACCTTGGGGCACCCTGGTAGGAAGGGCTCTTAAGAGTGCCTCTGGGGCCCATTTTTTATAAAGATGCCTGGCTTTGAGATGATTGAATTGAAGGAAAATGAAAGTGCTTTGCTAAGTGCTTTTCAAACCCTCTGATTTATCTTTTTAACAACAGGAAGAATTTATCTACTTAGCAATTTCTGGATAGAGAAAGGAAAGGAAAATGTATGCATGGATAAGGGCAACAGTGTATCCGGGGCAGCCCAGGCCTCCCGTTTACACCCCCACCCCATGTGCAGGAAGTGGGATGGAATATATATATATGCTGAAGAAAACGAAAGATCAAACCACTCTGCGCCCTGCCCACGGGTGCTTTCAGACTCCACAACCTTCGGAGAGGTGACCGGAAGTTCCAGAGCATTCTGGGAAACTGACCGGAGGTTCCAGTGCATGCTGAGAAATTGTTAAGTCCGGAAAGTTGGTGAATTTGGTACAAGGAAGTTTATGTGTGAATGAGATCAGGGCTCCTCTGTCCAATGGGTACCCCATGACAGGAAATACATAATGTGCTTGTTATATTCATCTAGAATGTATAGTATCTGGTGAATACAAGGGCAGGTTAGACATCTCCTATTCATGCTTGGCTGTTCCAGAAGCGTGGAATCTCAGATTATTTTTTCAGGTTTCAGAATATTTCAGATACATAATGAAATATTCTGTGGGATGGTACCCAAATATAACCATAAAGTTCATTCTGTTTTGGATACCTATAACCTGAAGGTGATTTTTACACAATATTTTTTACTGTGCCTGTGTTTTCACTGTGTTCCTGCGTGGGAGGTCCAGGTGGAAATTTCTACATGTTGGTGCTCAAAATGTCTTGGATTTTGGAGCATGTCAGCTTTTGGATTTTTGAATTTAGGATATTCAACCTGTGCGAGGTAATAGATGCCTTAAAATTCCTAAACAATATCGATGGTACATCATAAAACCAACTTGTACTTGCAAGATGTAGAACCTCTGTACTCTAAGAGAAAAAAATGGCAAACAAGTGCAGAGTGACAGTAGCTACTGTTACAGGCAGTCACCACCTCTCTGTGACTGAACACAGACTGCGGTCATTGCCCCCTTACCCGAGAGTCCCCAAGGACTCCACACACCTGCTATCATTCTGAGCACTACATGTGCACCTCAGATGGGGAAACTGAGTCACCTCAAGGAAGCTGAGCTACACCAGGCAGCCTGACCAGAGAACCTGCAGCTGGGCCTGGCCCAGCCATCCAGCTGCCCAGCATGGGCTCAATTCTTTTCCATTCATTAGTAGCAGTGCCGGCCCTGCCCCTGGGGTGTGCTGAGACAGCGCTTGAGACTGGCGCGTGCCTGTAATCCCAGCACGTGGGAGGCTGAAAACAGAAGGATCGCTGTGAGTCCGATCTGCATAGTGAGACCCTGCTGACTCTATCCTAAATACATTTTATTTAAAAATTAGTTGCACCTCTGCTGGTGCTGGGGAAGGGACAATACGTGAGGCAGACAGGAGTCCCACCTTCCTGGAGCAGACATGCTAGCAATGGTAAATTGGACTCTCTTCGTTGGCTTGGATGAAGGTTGCCTTGGTAGTTCATGCACTCCCTTAGTGAAAGTTGGTGAGGATCTGTGGGGCCTTGGCTTTAAAGTTGGCCCCTGGACTGGTTTGCACCTGCTCAACCCTCACCCAGGAAATATCTAGGCTTTAGCAGGATGCTTGACTGCATCATGTCCTCCCTACAAATCAGTGAAGCTCCCTGAACCTCAGTTGCTTTGCCTGTAAAATGGGGTGGTGATACCGCTCTCACAGGCCTGAGGCAAAATGAGCTGCTGTAGAAGGGCCCAGGGCCCATGGGAACTCAGCCTCGGGGATCCCCAGAGCTATCAGGGCTGAGGACGTGAATGCTGGTCCTCTGCAAGAGGGCATGTGTTCGGCAGACTCCACCGAGGGCCGTGGGGCTGCCTGCCGCTGCCACTCTGGGGTCTGCCTTTTGGGGGAATCAATTCGCCACTTTTTCACATGCAAGAGGCTGGGCACCTGTCCGGCAGGCTGGGGCACAGGGAGTGGCCAGGAGCCTCCATCAGCCTCCTTAGCACGGCCCAGGACCAGAACCAAACCTCAGTCGCCACCCTCAGCTCAGCTAATCCTCAGAAACCGAGATGACGCTGAGATGGAAAGCAGGGTTTTGAAGTCTCCACTTTGGATCCTCTCCGCAGTGCTGCGGGTGCGTGTGTTTTGATCTGCCAGGCGGAGGTCCACACAGACACAGCGGTCCTCTCCTCCGGGGTGAGCGAGGTTCAGAAGAGCGAGGAGTCGGGAGGGGCAGGGGTGCTGCGCCCCGCGCAGGACCACAGCTCACGCGCTCCTCTCCCGTGTTGCAGGGAACTTCAAAGGCCTGTGCAAGCAAATCGACCACTTCCCAGAGGATGCAGACTACGAGGCTGACACAGCAGAATATTTCCTCCGTGAGTCGCACGATCTTTTAATCTTGCTCCAGGTGGTGGTGGGTCCTGCGCTTTCTTCCTTCAGGGAGCCTAAGATCAGACCCCCCGGAGGGAGGGCCTGGCCTCTTCAGAGGGCAGGGAAAAGCTGCTCCTCACTCCTCTGTTTCCTCCTCTGTGGAGGGCAAAGCTTCATGCATCCTGTTCCCTCTGCCCACAACCCCCTTGCCTCCTCTTCTGAGTCTGGCAAACTCCTGTTCATCCTCCAGGCCTCAGTTCTAACGTCACCTCCTCCAGGAAGCCCCCTGCTCCCTGAGCAGGTTAGCCATCCTCCCATACCCCAGGACAAGGAAACCTCCCTTCTTCTCCATTATATTCCCAGCCCAATGTGAATATTTGTTAAATTAGGGAGAAATCCCACCAGTCAGTACCAGAGTTTGGAACTTCCATAGGGGGGAGGGCGGAGCAGAAAGATTTTTGGTTGTTTCTTTTTTTTTCTTTCCCGAAAGTCAAATCAAAGTTAAATCCCGACAGAACAGCAGTGATCTTAAATCCACCTGAGACATATTATCAAGAGACAGCATTCTGAGGCCCCAGGGGAATTTCTCAAGCATCAGCAAAAACTAACAAGGTTCCCTACTCCCCGAGAAAGGGATTTCCCAGAGAGAGGCTAAGAGTCCTTCAGGCCTGGGCCCACGGAGCTGAAGGCTCTCAGGCCGGTGCCTGCCATGGCCCACACGGGCTTGCTCTCAGTCTCTGCTCGGCCCCTCCCTCCGCCGCCTCTCCCCCATGCAGAGTGGCTAGCGTCACTCTCAGATCGCTTTTATGAAAAATGTAGGAGGCATTTTATTATATGGATTGCCCCTGTCTCCTTCAATAATTACTCTTCACATCAAAGCCGGCACTCAGGTCAGCCTGGAATCTGGTTTCATTGAGAAGCCGGTAGAGCATAAAGCCAGGAAGAGGGAGAAAAGAGAGAGGAAGGGAACAATCCATAGATTTTTTTTTTGAAGGGGAAACAATATCACACCATGTTTGTCCTTTCCTTTTATGAATTCCCCCAATACACTGTTCTTAAACAGAATTCCCACAGAGACCCAGGGTTGTCACTGTTACTGTCTGGGATTCTTCCCCAGCCTGATCTTAGTATGGACCAGTAGAGTAGTAAATATTAATTGAGTACCTACTGTATATGAAATCTTAGGCCCAGTGCTGGGCAGGCCATTGTGGCCAAGCAAGATAACCCCTGTGATCCCCAGAAGGGAACATCTGGCCAGCCAGGAGGGTACAGCAGGGGTATCAGGGAAACAGCTGGAACGGGGACAAGAGGTGGAAAGGAGGGATAACCCCACTCTTGGTACCACACTTCCAGGGCACCTTGCCAGCAGATGGAAAGCTCCTTGGGGGAAGACACTAGTCTCATTCATTGCTGCCCCACAGCACAGTAGGTGATCAATAAACGCATTTTGTTCAACAACAACAACAAAAAAAAAAAAAAAAACTATAGGGCTCTCCAGGGGCAATTCCCACCAACTGTATGTCTTGCTTTCCTCTGCTTTAAGTAGAGTTGAGCTCACCGCGCTGGGTTCTCTGTGGTGGCGTCCCAGGACAACAGGCTCGGACACAAGGTAGCGGTCAGGGGTCTCCCAAGTCTGATCTGACTTGGTAAAACTCAGCAGTGCTGCTGGGTATCTGTAACCAGGGTCAGCAAACTTTTGCCAGAAAGGGTAAGACAGCAAGTATTTGGGGCCTTTTAAGATGGACGGTCTCAATCCCAACTGTTCAGCTCTGCTCAAAAGCATCTCCAGGGCCCTCGGAAACAAATGATGTGGTGGTGTTCCAGCCAAACTTTATTCGCAAAGTTGATTCCAACTGATAAAGTGCTAGTGGTGGGCTAGACAATAACTATGCACAAGCTGATGGGCAAGAGAAAGTGGAAGACAGAAATGATTTCTTCTAGAAGGACCACCTGCCCTCTCCACTCCCACCCTCTTCCTTGCTCCATGCCTCTGCCTCTCCTGTACCCTGAGCCATCTCATCTCACCCCTGTGTGCTTTGCTGCACTCACACATGTCAGCCCTGTGTAATCACAAGCACCTGGAAGGCAGAACTCTGCCCCGAGCATTTCTGCACCCCAGACTCTTAGCCTGGGGCCCAGCCCAGAACTCCCTCCCTCCCTCTCTCCCTTGCTGCCTCTCTCCTTGTCTCTGTCTTACATCTATCCAAATTCATTGGCCACACCACCCAGCATAGCATGGAAGGGGAAGGGGAGTGGAGAAAGCTCCTTCCCACCCAGCGCAGCTGCGATTCTAGCCATGAGTAGTGATCAAATCTCAGAGGGAATAATGTACTTAAAGAGGTTGCTGCTGTACCCACAAAATAGGAAGCCTGTCCTCCACATGCCAAGTGACAGTGACCAATGAAGGAAGCTCAGGGAGCAGGTACGATGACAGGCTGCCCTTGCAGGAGCAGCCAGGGGCCCAGGACCCCCTCAGGTGGATGGTGCCATGAAGATGCTGTCTCTAGCCCCATCATATGCAGATCCAAGGCCAGAGAGGTGAGAGTACACACCCAGAACTCTTGGCAACCCAGGCATAAAGTGAGGCGCAGGCCCGGGTCCCCCAAGCCCCTGCCTTGCAACACAACCACTACCTCACCTCCTCAGCCAGCAGAGCAGCGAGAGATTGCACTGCCTCTGGGAAGAGATTTCATGGTGTGCCAGGCTGGGGCCTCTGAGGTGCAAGATCTCAACACTGCTGGTTGAGGGAATTTGCCCCCCACCCCACCCCAAAAAAAAGGATTTGCGAAGAATAGATACGTAGGTCAGCACCCAGAAGGGGAGAAGTTGGCTTATTCCTGGGCCCTTGGAACACTCTTCATTTCAGTCACCAGCTCAGAAAACCATCAGTACTTCCCTGCCCACAGACGTGCTACGTTTTCAGCAGTTTCCACTGTCTTCCTGTTTCCTCATGGTAAACATCTAAAACAGACCATGTTAGAATTTTCACTCCATCTTTCAGAGAAAGAAGTGGAGCTCCAGGGAGAAGTGACTGCAGTCGCTACTCCAGTCTTCTCAGGCCAGGCAGCCCGTGCCAGGGGCCTGAGCCTGCCTTTCCTCCCAGGGCAAGCTCTGTGCTCTCCCCTGCATCTGTGATACCCACGCCTGGCACCTCAGCCCAGCTCCTGCGGGGCATGCAGCTGCCCCCTCCATACAGTACCTCAAATGCTGCCCCAAACCTCGAGTCCCCGCCCCCTTTTCTCCCCTCGCTCCTAGGCATGGTTCTCTCCAAGCCCCCAAGTAGTTTTTCCAGCCAATATTCAGGACTGAATCTCAGACGTCATCTCAATACCACCTCTTCTCCTCCAGATCCATCCAGCAAGTCTTAAGTCACCCCCTAAGCATCTCTCACACCTCCTGGGCCAGGTGCCCTTACCCCTCACCTAGCAGAGGAGAGAAGCCTTCTCTCCACGTCCCTGCTTGTCTCAATTCACCCTGACTCTGGCTTCTTAAAATGCAAATCACCTTAGGACAGCCATGCCTGTTCTGACCCTTAGACATTTACAGCTGCTCTTAGGCTACAGGAAAACCCACTGATGCATCCCACTGGAGCTGGGGGACCTATAAGACCCTACGTGGCCTGGCCTGGGTGGCCTCCACTCTGGTGGTCCCCAAGACCTTCTGTGAACCAGTCCCTGCAGGAGCCACATTGCTTTCTCTGTGGACTCTGCCTCACGAAGGCACCCTCTCCACCCAACCACACCCCTGCAGGGGAGCCCTGTTGACCCCACATGCACTCAGAGGGGGCACGGGGTGGGGGGGTGGCAGGGGGATCCCAAATGCAGGGGAGCCCCATGCTCAGATATGTGGGCCTCGGTTCGCCAATCTTGGACAAATGGCTTCACCTCTCCAGGGCTCAGCTTCAGATTTTTCATAAGGACACAATTAAAATACTCCGTAGAATTGTGATGAGAATAACCAGTGAGTACATGAGCCATGCTTAAAATAACCCCTGCAGCAGGTCTGCTCTCCCCTTCACATGCCCCGTAGGTCCCTTTCTGTCACCGTACTGTGTCATGCCCTGATGACGTCCACCCGCCTTATCTTAGTCGCTTTCTTCTCTCTGCACACAAGTCCCCGACACCCACCACTGAAAGGAAGAGCAGTGTATTTCCGTTCATGGTTTCAGTACGTTGTCAGCTGGCCCTAAGGCAAAAACTGCAGGGTGGAGAGGCCTAGCAGACGACAGGGAGCTCTTCTATGCCAGCCAGACGCCGAGGGGGACGGGAGGTACAGGGACCAGAGCATGCCCTCCTGGGTGATGGCCTCCAGCCAGGCCCCACCTCTTCACAGTGCCTTCCTATGAACTCACAGAGGGATAACATACACCTTAAAACACCTGAGGAAGCCGGGCGTGGTGGCGCAGGCCTGTAATCCCAGCACTCGGGAGGCTGAGGCAGGAGGATTGTGAGTTTGAGACCAGCCTGAGCTACAAAATGAGCTTAAGGCCAGCCTGAACTGCATAGTGAGACCCTGTCTCAAAAAGACAAAAAAAAAAAAAAAAAAAAAACACCTGAGGCTTTGGGGAGCCCTTTCAGGTCTGACATATAACATCCCTTGTCGGAGCATAAGCTCTGCAAGGACAGGGACCAGGCCTGGTTTTGCAGCCCTGATGTCTCCTGCACCCTGCTCAGCACCAGCAACAGCAGGTTGTCTGTCTGTATTTGTTGTGGGCTCACCTCTGCTCACAGACAATCTCCCTGCTCCACACCGTGAGGCCTTTCCCCAACATAGTACAGCCGGCCAAATTGAGCCCACCAACTGATTCTGCCCATAAAGCTTTATTCGAACGCCACCACACTCGCGGGCTTACATATAAGGTCCGACTGTCTGGGGGCAGCAGCAAAGGGGAGCGATTGCTGTGGAGACCGTGTGGCTGGTAAGGTCCCCCTCAGAAAGTTGGCTGCCTCCTGGTGGAAGGATCTGCTGTCTCCACAAAGCTAGAGTCATGGCTTCATTTGGTTACTGTGAGCTTCCAAAAAGCAGTTCCACACGAGGTCCTTAAACCAGGCACAGGGTTCAGCAGGAATTGTGGGTGCTCTGTGCTTTTTCTAGGAGAATCATGAGCATTTGTTCATTGCTCAGAGCAGATGCTTTCTGCTCCTGGGTACCAAGACCACACCAATCTCCACGGAAACTCAAGGCCATTTGTAGGGGAAGCTGTATTTGGACCAAAGAGGAAGATACCCAGGATGGCTGTCACTCTATGCCTGGCGCCCCATGTGGTACAGCTATGTCTTAAAGTAACCTACCCGGCATGCCCCTTAGACTTTCACAAGCGCCCAAATCTTGTTACAGCCCCCTTATTGAAATATAGATCTAATTCTTTAGATGTAAGGGGTTCTAAGGGTGCATTTCTCACCAGCCTCCAGGGCTACTGCCCTGGGGACCATACTGGGGCAGGAAAGCCTTCTGACAGTGCTGGGAGCTGGCCTTAGTATGACTGGTCCATTCTACAGAGTGGGACACTGAGGCTTCAGCAGGTCATGGCCCTTGGCCAAGGGTCCACAGTGAGTGACAAAGCCTGGGTTCTAGCTGCAATGTGACCAACTCCTGAGTCCCCTTTCAGTCTGGGCCACAGTGCAGCCAGAAAGCCCCCCCATTCCTCCCTCCACCCCAGTGACGCCCACTTACTCTTAACGAGTTTCCTTCCTGGCCTGGAGTGGGGCTCTCACGCTCCAGCCCCCTGGGCACGAACTGTGCCCGGCTGCCCCCACCGTGCTCTTTCTGGCTCTCTCAAGGGAGGCAGGACCAGGCACGCACCACACGCATGCCTATCACGCTAGCACTCTGGGGGGCTGAGATGGGAGAATAGAATATCTGAGCCCGGTCTGGGCAACTTACTGACTTAGGGAGACTGCGTCTCAAAATGAAAAAGGGTTGGGATGTAGCTTATTGTGAAGCCTTCACTTCAGTGCCCAATATCATAAAAGGGGAAACTAGCTGTGCTCATGTCCCCATGGCCATCGCCATGCCGAGGATGTGAGAAGCTGTTTTCTACCTTCTGAAGCAGCTATGTCACCTGCCATATGACTGTACTGTCCCCTGCCACCTGCCATTTCATCCACACACATCTCACTGCATGTGTGCGCTCACAAGTGCACGTGCAAACACACACACCCATGCACACACAGCACTCCAGCCCCTACTCCCCAACTCTGCTGCTTGCAGGAAAGCTGAGCTGGGCCTCCTGCTCCCACAGCTGAGCGGAGTGCAGCCAGATCTCTAGCTGGGTGGCCTTGGAGGTGCTTCTTTACCTCTCTGAACCTCCTTTATCTTGCTTCTAAATCAGGGGGGAAAAAAAAAGCGCATCCTGAGAACTGTTTGATGATGAAATGATTTCACAGTACCTGAGGAGGAACTTCAGTAGACAGAGGGCGGGTGCTCGCCACATAGCTTCTGCATCCTCCTAGGTCCTCACTAGGATCTCACCCCTCTCACACACTTGTAAATTTGAGCACTAAGGTGAGTGCTCGTGGTGCCCGTGTGTGCCCAGCTTGCTCACAGCCTGTACACGTGTGCTGTGCACTGGGCCAGGTCTCAGGTCCAGATGGAGCACACTGTCCTAAGTAACTTGCCGGGAGTGAGCATCCCCGCTGGGTCTCAGGAGGGCGCCTCCCTGTCTCTGTGGGGCTCAGACAGCAGCACGAACCCCCCACCCACCTGCACCTTTCGCCTCGCTCCGACTTCAGTGTCTGCAGCCAGCTCTAGCCACACGCGATCCACGGGCTGCATGCAAAGCCCCTCCGTTCTCCTACCCAAACCTCATCCACTCACTAAATAGCAGGAGCAGCTACGGGCAGTGGCATGTGCCTGCGATCCCTGCACTTGAGAGACTGAGGCAGGAGGATTGCTGTAAGTTCAAGGCCAACCTGGGCTACATAGCAAGACCCAGTCTAAAAAAAGCAGGAGCATAGACTCTGCTATACATAGGGGGTGGTGACAGAGAGCTCTCATGCCACTTCTGTCACAAAAAGCTACCTAACTTCCTATTAGAAAAGTCTAAATAGAAAAGGGACTTCTTACTGATCCTTTGGGGCCTTTCTGCTGTGCAAAAAGGATTGGGACACAGGGAATAGGAGAAACCCCACCCTTAGTGCCTTGGCCCCTAAAATGCCTCCCAACGAATCCCTGGGCTTGGCCAAAGGGCCCATGGTTAGCAGGACTCTGCTTCCTTAGAAATCATGCAAACTACCAAAACTGTCCCTGCCTGGCCACAGCTGCCTAGGAGGCACAGAGAATCAGCAGGGGCCCCAGCACTGCTCCCACACTGCCTGTGTGGATTTGGGTAGAATGGACCTCCTTACCTAGAAGAGAAACTTTGGTTTTTTATGTATTTGGTACAAGGTCTCACTACACAGCTTGGACTCAGTGATCCTCCTGTTTTCAGCCTCTCCAGGGGGCCTGCTGGTTAGCTCAGTTGTTTAAGTGCCTGCTTATGCATCTTTTCTGTGTCTGCAAGTAAAGCCAGGTGCTGTCCCATCCCCAGATCCCCAGCTCTTCATGCCTTACCAGACCTACCCTGAAGGCGCCCTGAGCCAGCCAAAAAAAATCCTTCAGCTTTCCCAGTGCTAGAATTCCCAGGTTACACCACCACGCCCAATCTCAATGGCTAGCTCAGCATGCCAAGGGCAGGGCTGGTGCAGAATTTGGGACCAGGGATCAAACCTTGGTCCCTCACAGAGACACTTTATGAAGGTCCCCAGCTCTGGTCCTCATGCTCACAAACACACCCAGTCCGCCCACCAGCTGTCTTCCCCTCCACCTGTCCTTTCCCCTCTTCCCACGGTGCACCTGGGCATTCTAGCCATCCTCTCTTTTCCTTAAAATTTTCTTTTCCTAGCCAAGGATGATATTGAGAGCAAGCCCTGGGAAGCTGAAGCAGAAAGATCACAAGTCAGAGCCCAGCCTGAATAACTCAATAATTTAGCGAGTCACTGTCTCAAAATCTAAATAAATAAATAAGCAACCAGAGGGGAGGGGGCATTGCTCAGAGCAATCCCCTGTACCACAAAACAACCTTCTGCCTTCTGGGGATATGACTCAGTGATGGAACACTTGCCCCGTGAGCACAGGACCCTGGAGTCCACCCTCCACATCATAAAATGAAAGAAAATTAAACTGAATGTGCAGGTAGTGCATACCTGTAGCCCGACTTCAAGTGCAAAGCCAGCCTGGGTTATGGAGACAGCTCAAGGCCAGCCCTAACCACACAGCGAGACCCTGTTTCCACAACGTACAAACAAACAAATAAAATATTATTTGCCCTCCTTTCCCAACTTTCAGTCCCTCCTTCTTGTTCTAAAGTGCTTACAGTTTCCTTGGTGTGGGAGGCGCTTCTTGCTTTCTCTTTGCCCGGCAATATGCCCATTTCCCACCCTACCTGGACCACTTCACGGTCAGCTGGCATTGAGGGTTTACTGTGTCCTTGGGCTAAATAAAAATATGAAAAGAAAAAGCCACCAAGCTTACCTCATGGAACCTGGGGTTTATAGTAGAAATATACAGGAAAAAAAGTATGTATGATAATGATCATCATTTATTTGCCCCAGAAACTTTTTAAGAAATACATTCATTATTGGGGCCAGGGAGATGGCTCAGTAGAATAAGCGCTTCCTTGTCAAGAGCAAGGGCCTGAGTTCAATCCCTAGTTCCACCAAAAAAAAAAAAAAGAAAGAAAGAAAGAAATACATTGTCTGTATTGATTCATTTAATCCTCACAACAATCTCAGGAGTCCAGACCTATCATCATCCCTGCTTTACAGAAGAGGAAGGGCTGGGGATATAGCTCAGTGGCACAAGTGCCTGCCTGGTGAGCACAAGGTCCTAGCTCAATTCCCAGTACTGAAGGGGGGAAAAAAGGTTACAGAAGCAGAAAGTGAGGCACAGAGACGTAAGAAAACTTTTCCAAATTTAAATGACAAATAAATGCCAGGGAGAGAATCAAGTCCAAGTCAGGTGTTCCCACCTGACCAGTACCATTACTTATCCATGCACCCAAACCATGAAGCAAAGAGCTAATAACTGCATTAGGAAGCCAGGGAAGGCTTACAGAAGAGAGGAATTTGAGCTGGTTGTGATGGGTGAATATAAGTTTGCTTAGGAAAAACCTTCCAGTAACAGAGTTTAGTATGGTAACAGGATGAAATGACACAGCTTGAGAACTTCGTCAAGCTGCCCAAGAAGGAACATGGGGAACCAGGAGGCATGAGTCAGGAGACAGAGGCCAAGTTGCAGAGCCCTGAATGCCTGATAAGGTCCTGGAGGTTGTGGGAACCCCTGAAGGGCTCCAAGGGCCGTAGCTTGTCCTCCTTCCCTCCCCCTGGTGTTGCTAGGCAACCTGGACTCCAGCCTGCTAGGTGCAGGCCCCCCACCCCCCTCTCACCGCCACGCCCCTCTCTCCTGCCCCGCCCTGTTCCACAGGGGCCGTGAGGGCCTCCAGCATCTTCCCGATCCTGAGCGTGATTCTGCTGTTCATGGGCGGCCTCTGCATCGCGGCCAGTGAGTTCTACAAGACTCGTCACAACATCATCCTGAGCGCTGGCATCTTCTTTGTGTCTGCAGGTAAAGCCAGCGTGCTGGGCCTGCTGGGCTGGGGTGCAGGCCACAGTGTGGGTAGGGAGCCCCTAAGGAAGAGAGGCTTCCCCAGGCTGAGGTCCCCTCGAGCCCTTGCCTCCCCAGGACAAGTAACAGGAGGAGGACCTGAGTCATCGGATCAGAGGCCCCACCCTGCATCCCACCCTTGCACAGTGCCAGTTCCACGCCGGAAACCACAGGCACAATCCCATTGTGTTCCAGGTGGTTGGGTGGGTGCAGGCGTCCCCTCTGTAGGTGTCTGAGCCCTTACATGGCAATCACACTTGCCTCAGATGCCACTGCAGTTGCAGGAACTATGAGCAATTGAATAGCACTGATTGGCATCTTAGGGGCACCTGCCACACCCAGGCACCAAAAGCAGGCCTTAGTACCTGCTCATTTAACCCTCCACAGCTTATAGAGGGGGAAACCCTAGCGGAGGTTAACTTATGAGTCTTTTGAATCTCAGCTGTCTGCTCTAAGGGCTTCAGATCTCTGAGCTCCTTGAGCAACTTGCTTACCTTCGCTGTGCGTTAGGAAGCGCTTGGCAGGAAAGGCAGACGGGAAGTGCTCTGTAAACAATATCTGCCGCTGTACAGTTGCTTGCACTAGGCGGGTCCAGGAAGGTATCTCTCCTCACCTCTTTCTACACCTAGTTCCACCGCTGTCTCTGTCTGGCACGATGAAATATTAAGACAGAGCCTTCCAGGGCCCTCTAGCCCACTGCCTGTGTCCACCCAGTCCGTCTAGCTGTCCCCAGCCTCGCACGCTGCCTCCTGGCGCCATCTCCGGGAGAACCAACCCCCTTCTCTGCTCCTCCCACCGCAGGTCTGAGTAACATCATCGGCATCATCGTGTACATATCTGCCAACGCCGGAGACCCCTCTAAGAGTGACTCCAAAAAGAACAGCTACTCCTACGGCTGGTCCTTCTACTTCGGAGCCCTGTCCTTCATCATCGCCGAGATGGTCGGGGTGCTGGCCGTGCACATGTTTATCGACCGGCACAAACAGCTGCGGGCCACGGCCCGCGCCACGGACTACCTCCAGGCCTCGGCCATCACCCGCATCCCCAGCTACCGCTACCGCTACCAGCGCCGCAGCCGCTCCAGCTCACGCTCCACCGAGCCCTCTCACTCCAGGGACGCCTCGCCCGTGGGCATCAAGGGCTTCAACACCCTGCCGTCCACGGAGATCTCCATGTACACGCTCAGCAGGGACCCCCTGAAGGCTGCCACCACGCCCACCGCCACCTACAACTCCGACAGGGACAACAGTTTCCTCCAGGTCCACAACTGTATCCAGAAGGAGAACAAGGACTCTCTCCACTCCAACACAGCCAACCGCCGGACCACGCCTGTATGAAGACTACCCAGTGGCCGCTGGCCTGGTGGCCTGGGCCAGTGGGAGGGACCCCGGGTGTGGGAGGAGGCGAGGCCCAGGGGCAGGGACAGGGCCGCCCACGGGGAGACCTTCCCAAAGCAAAAAAAAAAAAAAAAAAAAAAAAAAAAAAAAAAAA
>PVKA01015738.1:0-49385 GCA_004027165.1 Ctenomys sociabilis | reverse complement strand
GCTGTAGCACGACTAAACTGTGAAGGACTGTGTGAGCCATTTCTAAGTCAGGGGTATCTGGGCTCATACGTTCTTGTTAGATGGGAAGGAATATGTGAATAATGAAAAAATGTAGGCAATGCCATGTCCTCCGCCCACTGCCCCTCCTGTGTCTATTCCTTGGCCACAAACATTTCTGTATTGCAGCATAGCTTAGAGTTTTCAGTCCATGTGCTTTAATACCTACAAAATAGATGGCTTGGGGATTCCCACACTTGTTTATCCTGAGCCCTTTATGAAAAGCTGCATGTTCTTGAGTAGTGATTAGAACTGTTGCTTTAAACATGCCATTCTTGGTGATACTGTAAAGAATGTTAGTGCTTCCAATTTTTAAGTTGAAATTGATCAGTTATTTGTATTTTAGAAAATGTTGAATCTTGAGCATGGGTGTGGCAGGGCACCGGGTGTTTTTATGTAATGCTGATAGAATACTGGAATGCCCCTGAAATGATGCTAAAGACAAAGACAGTATCAGGCCCTCTGCCTGGCCGTGAGACTGCTACTCGTCTCTCAGTCTGTGAAGGGCGCAGAGAGATCGTGTGTCATGTCTGCTTTGAATGTTTTTTCCCCATGATTTTATTCTTTCTTTGTGGCTAGATCATTTGAAACATTCTTGCCAATTTATATTGCATTTAGTTGTAGTAAAAAACTGTAAATTTTGTAGGTTTTTTTTGTTTAACTTTTTTTTTTTCTTCTTTTTTTATATAGACTCAGAAACCTCGAAAGTTTGACTGTGAACTTCCAGATATTTCATTGAAAGATTTACAGTTTCTGCAGTCATTTTGTCCTTCTGAAGTTCAACCATTCCTCAGGTAAATGTTGGGATTTTTAACCTGAGGTATAACCCTAATATTTTCATTTGTTCAGAGATATGGAAAAGCACATTGGGAAATGCCAGGATAAGATGTTTTTTGGTCTGTTATGGTTTGTTTTGTTTTTGTATTTGTTTTTAAGGGCATGGTCTTATATAGTCTAGGCTGGCCTTGAGCTTTATTTGTTTAGTTTAGCTTTAGTTGTTCTCAGCCCCCAAATTCTGAGATGATAGTCTTATGCCACCAAGCTCGGCCTTATGCGTAGACTTTTTAATGTTTGATAATTATCTTGACTTGATTAGGCGGTTTCTAGCTTACAACTTTACTAATTATGATTCAAAATCTTAATTGTGATTCAAATTAAGTTTCAAAATTACTAATTGTGATTCTTCAAAATTTTCTAGCATTGATTAGAAAGGAGTGATCATGCTGTATTTATTTGTAACAGTGAAGTAATTCATTTACAGTTCATTTCGTTTTTGGTTAAAACACCCAACATTATTTTGCTTGTCTTCTGTTTCAGGGTTCCCCTACTTTGTGACTTTGAACCTCTACACCAGCATGTACTTGCCCTACATAATTTGGTAAAAGCAGCACAAAGTTTGGATGAAATGTCACAGACCATTACAGATCTTCTGAATGAACAAAAGGTAGGAAAGCTCTCTGCATTTGAAGTGCAGCTTGTGTTGCCCTGATTCGTTTACAGCTTCTCTCTGCCTTCTAGGCATCCGTGAGTCAAGCGTCCCCACAGTCGGCTTCTTCCCCACGAACAGAAAGTGCAGCAGGAATTACAACTACTACCTCACCAAGAACTCCCCCTCCGCTTGCTGTCCAGGATCCCTTGTGTCCTGCAGTTTGTCCCTTAGAAGAATTATCTCCAGATAGCATCGATGCACATACATTTGATTTTGAAACCATACCCCATCCAAATGTTGAACAAACTATTCACCAAGTTTCTTTAGATTTAGATTCATTAGCAGAAAGTCCTGAGTCAGATTTTATGTCTGCTGTGAATGAATTTGTGATAGAAGAAAATTTATCTTCGCCTAATGCTATAAGTGATCCCCAGAGTCCAGAAATGATGGTGGAATCACTCTATTCCTCAGTCATCAATGCGATAGACAGCCGACGCATGCAAGGCACAAATACAGGTGGGAAGGAAGGTTTTGGAGATCATGCTTCTCTGAATTTCCAGTTGGAAAAATGTAGAGTTGTCGCCCAAGATTCCCATTTTAGTATACAAACCATTAGGGATGACCTTTGCCACTTCAAAACATTTGTACAAAAAGAACAGTGTGACTTCTCAAATTCTTTAAAATGTACAGCAGTAGAAATAAGGAACATCATTGAAAAAGTAAAATGTTCCCTGGAAATAACACTAAAAGAAAAGCATCAAAATGAACTACATTCTTTGAAAAGTGAGTATGAAGGTAAAATCAATGCATTAATAAAGGAGAGTGAAGAAAATGAAAACAAAATTAAAAAATTGAAAGGAGACTTGGTGTACCTTGAGGAGGTTTTACAAAATAAAGATAATGAATTTGCTTTGGTTAAGCATGAAAAAGAAGCTGTCATTTGTCTGCAGAATGAAAAGGATCAGAAGTTGTTGGAGATGGAAAATATCTTGCACACTCAAAATTGCAAAATTAATGAACTGAAGCAGTCACGAGAGGTCGTGTTAGAAGACCTGAAGAAGCTCCATGCTGAAAGTGATGAGAAGATGGAGTTACTGAGAGCAGAGCTTCAAGGCCTAGAGCAAAGCCACCTGAGGGAGCTGGAGGACATGCTGCGCACCAGGCACACACAGGAATTTGAACAAGCTATCACAGACCACAAGATTTCTTTGGAAAAACTAAAACAGGAAAATCGACAAAAAATTGATCAACTCCAAGAGTCTCACACCGCCGCTATTCATGAAAAAGAACAGCAGCTGCAGGAGTTAAAACTTAAGGTTTCTGATTTGTCAGACATGAGGTGTAAATTAGAGGTTGAACTTGCATTGAAGGAAGCAGAAACTGATGAAATAAAATTGTTGCTGGAAGAAAGCAGAGTGCAGCAGAAAGAAACACTAAAATCTCTTCTTGAAAAAGAAACAGAAAATTTGCGAGCAGAGATAAGTCAGCTAAACCAAAAGATTCACGATAATAACGACAATTACCAGGTGGCCTTAGCAGAGCTAAGAACTTTAATGACAATTGAAAAAGATCAGTGCATTTCAGAGTTAATTAGTAGACATGAAGAAGAATCTAATACACTTAAAACAGAGTTAGACAAAGTAACATCTTTGCACCAACAAGCGTTTGAAATAGAAAAAAACCTAAAAGAACAAGTGGTTGAACTGCAGAATAAATTGGATTCAGAATTGATTGCTCTTGAGAAACAGAAAGATGAAAAAATCACTCAGCAAGAAGAGAAATATGAAGCAGTTATACAGAACCTTGAGAGAGAGAAGGAGAAACTGGTAATGAGCCATGAACAAGAGAGAGAACAGTTAATTCAGAAGCTCAATAGTGAAAAACATGAAGCTATTCAGACTGCCCTGAAAGAATTTAAATTGGAGAGAGAAGTTGTTGAGAGAGAGTTATTAGAAAAAATTAAACATCTTGAAAATCAAATAGCAAAAAGGTAAGAATTGCCTTTAGTCTGTAATTATGAAATGAACCTGCCGGTGATCTGGTGCATGCATGTAATCACAGTACTTGAATTACTTGTACGCTTTTGGTAAATATTTTCATGGAGTAAACACTTTTTAAATAGTGTTCCTTGTAAATATAATATTAGATTATAAATTCATTGGTTTCTTTTAAAATTTTGGATTTTTCAGAGGGATGCTCTTTTTTTTTTTTTTTCAAATATTTAAAATGTTTTGAGGTACAGTATTTTTTCCTTTTAAAAATTCCCTTGGAGTTTTCTACTAAATCCATCAGTTGAAAATTATTTGCTTTTGTTCTTTTTATTTGGTATATATGTATGATGTATATATGTATGTATGAAAATATTTGAGTTTTCTCTGAGCATTGTTTAGCAAAGACAAAATCATAGATAAGGACTATGTACAGTGTTCTCATTGTATACAATATCAGTTACTGTCTCTGATTGAAAAGATGATGCTTTTAAATTCCAAGTTTGATATTGTGGTTGTGGGCGGGTTTTTTGATTTGTTTTGTTTTTATACTTTTATGATTGTTACTGTCTTAATGTTAATGCCCTTTTGATCAGAGGAGATAATTTTTTAGTGTTTCTACCTTTAAAAATTTGTGACAGGATTTTGTAGCCCAATAAACAGTGTCTATAGCATAAGTTACCATTTATTCTGTCATTGATTTTCAAAGTCAACGTATTTGTGAGTGAATATATGTCATGCAACTTGTTTCTTGCCTTATTATTTCTGAATAGTCTCCTGAGATTGTTATGTAACACTCATGTATTGGTAGACAGTTAAAATTAGCCCTTGTTTGAAACTAGCAACCCTATATATTCTTGAGGAATTAGAAGACTTAGCAGAAAATCTAGGGCTTGCGCGAATGTTTAGGGGGGTGGAGGGGAAAGGTCAGTGGAGTTATTGCTGCTAAGGGCAGCTTGCCAGAGGAGCTAAGCTGGAAGCATAGGTGGTGTTCAGGACCTGTTGGAGGTAGATGGAAGAGACCTCCAAACAGGACTGATGTCACCTCTGAGTACAGGATGCATAGACTGCAGTATGTAGCCCTCAGCAGGGTGGAGAACCGTCACGGATGCTTAGCTCAGAAAAGCTCCAGAGTTGGGGTCTGACCTAAAAGGATTCCTGCCGCAGGCCTGCCAGGGTGGCAGAATATGTAAAACATGGGTCACATTTTGAAAACCATCAGAAGTCAAGGAATCGGGGTGGGGAATGCTCTGAAGTGCCTTCTGAACTTCTTGCTACAACTGGGTAGTGCAGGCCCAGCAGAACACGTGCCACAGTCAGAGCCTAGAGGCCAAGAAGAGCCTAGCAAAAGCACATTTGGGAAGGGGCTTTGTCAGGCCACAAGTGAAATGAAATCACATGAAGTGCTCACCCGAGCTGATGTTCTTCTGTCTCACTTGGGACCTGCGTCAACATTCAGGAATCTTCCCAGCTCCATGGTCTGGCTTAATCTGCAGCCCAGAATGAGTAGTTCCCAGGTACTTGTCAGGAGGCTGCCCTTCCGCCGCGTTGAGTATAGCCCCGCTGGAGCATGTGCCGGGCTGCTTTTCTGCTTGCCTTGTGCAGAAGGTGTTCTTTTCGTGGCAGTCTGGGGGCTCTGCAGGAGGGCTGGGGGTGCAGACTGCCCAGGGCATGTGAACTCACTGCCGAGTGCCGTGCTGTGGTGCGGCGCTTTCCCGCATTGGCTACCCTGTCTGAATGTCAGTGGTCAGACAGTTCTTTTGCCCTGTTGAACCTCTAAATAAAGAAACTTCAGTGACATTTTGGTTTGGCTTGATACAAGTTCTGCCTGTCACACCACCCCAAATATCCTTACCTGCTGTTCAAAAGGTGCAGGTCAGACTGATGCAATTTCGAGGATGAATGCTTGGTGTTCGTTTTCACTTGTGTATTGCAAGCTTCTGTCCTTTAGAGGATAAAGTATAAGATTAACTGTTATTATCATACCTTACTTCACAAAGTAGAGTGGTGACTAGGCTTAAGACTGTTTCTGTAACCAGCCTTTAACTCTAGCAGGTGCTTGCAGCTTCCTACTCTTATCCACTCTGTGCTAGCTTAGCCAGGACCTCACCTGGTTTTAGTTTGTCATGTGATGCACACAGTTCAGATGTGTTTCTAAGCAGACTGTAGCATCAGTTTAATTGCTGTCATTTCTCGATTGATTTCCCCCCACACACACACACATACACTCTTCAGTATCTTGGCCAGTGCCAAGAGAAATCCCTTGGGGTTCCATTGCTAATCTTTCATGCTCATTGTATCGAAGAAACCCATTCTCACTGAGACTGAAGACCTGTTATCTGCATGGCAGTTTTATACTTTTTTGCCCCTATGTGTCAGTATCAGAAGAAGGAACCTCAGGAGCGATTCTGGCAGAGAGCTCTTTCTCATTCAAGCGAGACCCTGTTGGTGTCTCCCAATGAAGGAGCCCTTTTGTGTGGAACTAAACTGTGAAGTCAGCATGGCCCAGAAGTTTAGTTTCTGTTTTTACTTTTTTTTATGGTTTACAGGGTAGCAGTGATTTCAGCCTTCTTTTGTTTTTCCGAGCTCTGCAGATCACAGGTAAAGGGCATTACCTAGTGTTCTCTGCTTCGGAGGCATTTTGCCATTCCCCTCGCTGAGTAAATGTCACACATCTGGTGCTGTGAGTAGCTTGGTCCACAAGTTTGTTGGACAAAATGGTTTTGGAATTGGCACATGTGACAAGATCAGTGTTTTCCATGTGCATGAGGTCATGTGTACACATCTTTGTCTATAATCCCTTTGTACAGAAGCAGTTAGCAAGCACAGCATTTTTAAATCATGAAATGGTGGTTTTGACAGAAGTACTGTTATCCAGATGGAGAGTGACTGGCACTGTGAAGACAGATTATTCTTCCTTCCATAGCAGTTGTAGCCCAGGTGATGACCCTGCCATCAGATGACCTGCTAGTCCCTTAGGAACACTGCAGAGGCTGGGGCACTCAGCATCTTTCTTAATGTGTAGAAACCCTTGCTTTCTGATATCATTAGAGGATTTTCTTTAGTCTTTACAACTGAAATAGTATTACAGAGTAAAGTTAATGGTGCCCCCACTGAAACACTCAATTGCCCTTGTGCCTAGTAAATTTGCTTGCAGTAGGAAAGATCCTTAGGGCTTAAGTGTCTAATTTCAGTTCACACCTTCATCTTCCACATCTAGCTCCTTTTTTCGCTGTCTAGGCAAACTTCAAACCTAGTTTGTGGGCATTATTGTAGGTCTGCACCCCTCCTTTCAAGTCAGTGCCTTGCTCCATTGTCTCAGGAGGACTGCCCCCTCCTGCCTGCTGTCCTCAGGCCATCCGTCAGTGCAGCTTTGGTGCTGCTGCCCCCTGTGCTCTGGAAGAACAGCTGCATGCCCATGTTGTGCTGAGTTATCAGGAGCCAGGCCTCCTATTCATGTCTCATAGTGTCACTCTCCCACCATAGTTGGAGGTGCAGCAGACAGGCTGTGAGGCACAGGTGTGAAGCTTCTCTGTCCCCCCTTGTGCCTTCAGGATTAGAGGCTGAAATGCAGGAAGATCTACTTGGCAAAGCAATATTTCTGAACTTATTAGCATGGTGTGCTCTGGATCACAGCGCATGTAGAAATTGTGCTACATGAAGCCCTTGAATGTCCATGAGCTTTACTGTCCACTTTGATTTTTTTTTTTTTTGCTATATTTAGGGCAGACTGGCTGTATAGGGTCTCACTACATAGATCAAACACATAGTCATTCTCCTGTGTTCAGCCTGCCAAGCACTGGGGTTATAGGTGCACACTATCACACCCAGTCTCAGTACACCCCACGGTTGGGGCTAGTATAGCAGGATCAAACCCTGGCTGCTATGCTCTCCCTAAGCAGGCACTTTAGTCTGCTGAACTATCAGGCAGCCTTCACTGTCCACGTTGGGATGCATTTGTTTTACTCAGGTAGGTGAGGTAGGAGCTGTTCCCTGTTCTTAAACCCACATGATGTGTAGTGAACATCGCGGGATCATCGTGATGGAATTCTAGTTGGAAATTTGCTGTTAGACTTTTAATCCTGAAAATTATATAATAGGGAAAAACAGTATGTCCCATAGTACTAATTTCATTGGTTTTCCAAGATAGTCTAATATAGGCAGTGAAATTATGCATTAGGAATAGTCATTTTTGACAATGCCTAGATTGCTAAGAACTGCCATATAAGATCTGACTTGTAATATTTGAGGCCAAATTCAAGCGGAAAAAAATTCGGCCAGCTAGATTTTATCAGAACTTAAATATCCCAATATTAAATAGTAGGTTATTGCCACCTATAGGTGGAAGCAAACTGGTTCTTGTAATCTTTCTCTAGGATTGACAAACTAGATTCTGTGGGAATCTAGCCACTACATGCTTTGTAAATCATTGCTCACTCAGCTGCAGCTTAATTTACTGGCCCCCAGCTGGCCATCGGGCCAGTGTGCCACTTTCTGGTGTCTCATCAGCCGCAGGAGCTCAGTACTGTGCCACCCTAGCTCCTGCGCCTGCCTCCTTGTGTTGCTGTTGCCTCATATCTCATTGTCACAAGGTATGTGAGCAGGGAGTGCCCTGGTGTTCTGAAGCAGCTTTTCCACAGCATTGTTATTTTAATTTATTTATTTATTTACTTATTTTATGTCTTTGGTACAGGGTCTCACTACATAGATTTGACTCGTAATGATTCTCCTGTTTTCAGCCTCCCAAGTGCTAAGATTATAGGCACGCACCACCACGTCGTCTCTCTTATTTGCCTTGTCAGTGTACCCCAGGGGTAGGACCACTCTGCCACAGCTTGCTGGGGATCAAACCCAAGTCCTTTCATCTGACAAAACAGGCACTTTAATCTACTGAGCTATCTGGCCAGCCCTTACAGCATTTTTAGTACAGTGTATTATAAATTATTACTGTCTTTAGTTAGTCCTTCTTGTAAAGCTTTGGGATAATAACTGGGAAAGATTTTCTGTGACAAATAGCTGATGCTCTGGTTGCCAAAGCAGAATCAGTCATGGATGTGTGTGTGTGTGTGTGTGTGTGTGTGTGTGTGTGTGTGTGTGTGCCACGGAAATGCTGAATTCTCTGGATTTTAGGTCTTTGCTTTGTCTTGTCGAGTACCATCATTTCTCCAAGCCTCGGTGAAGAGTGTTCTAAGACTGGCGTTGATTTATATATTTTCAAATTTCATGTGTTCTGGTTGTCTGCCCATTTTCTGTTACAGTATGGTTTATGTTTCATAGGTGAAAAAAGTCAAGTCCTTACAATGGCCCTGGGGAAATGCATATGTTTAAATAGCCTCTGCATTTCATTGTGGACATTCTTTGTTACTGAATTAAAAATCAGTTAAGTTCTTGAACTTTAATTTCATAGTGGGATGAAATCTTAGTTGGTTTTTTTCATAATCTCTGCAGTAATGTCCTGAATGGACAAAAGTGATGCTAACAGGAAGCACATTCAGCGTGACATTTCTCGGCTCCTACTGTTTTCACTGGTGGTTCATATTCCAGGAGGACCTTGGACCATTAGGAAGAAACTTGTGCCAGGCAGACTAAGCAGAGTAACTAATGGTATAGACCTCACAGACCCCAGAGAAGAAGGTGCACAGCCCATCGGAAAAATGGGCAGTGCGGCCGGGGTGATAGTTATGTGGGTCCTGAGTTCAAACCCTGATACCACAAAAAGAAAAGAAAAGAAAAGAAAAATGGGCAAAGAGTATGAATAGAGACGGGACAAGTACAGATGACTAATTATGCAAGTGACTGTCCAGGGTACTTCAAATTACAGACATGTGAACTTAAAAGTTTGCTTTGCTTACTTAGGAACTGTTAAATCTAGTTTACATTGGTTTTGAGAAATGTGCAGAAATGGTCTCCTCACATACCCATGTAAAAAGAAATCGCACATAGAATGGATCTGCACCACACAGCCCAGCACCTATCTTTAGGAAGTAGTGATCCAGATCTGAGTGAATATGGGTTGGAGCTTTTGTTTTTCTCATTTTATTATCACAGTAAATAGTTGTTCACTCAGCCCAAATCTGTCTAAGTGATGAAAATGTATGATGTGTATTTAAATTTACTGCAGTAGCAGACACATTGCCACCAGACACCCCCACGCCCTGCCCCCAAACAGTCCTCTTTGCTTAATTGAGCTTGCCAGTTTGTGAAGCAGTTCTGGAAGCCCTTCCCAGTGTATTTACAATGGGGCAGTCAGAAAATAAGGTGGTTCTGCTGTCAGATGCCAACCAGCATGGGTGGGTCTTGGGGGCATGAGGATGCGCACCATCAGCCACTTCCCTCACAATCCCACAGCCTCCAGCTGTTCCTCATGGTCACTTGCTTTGAGTGACGAGGACAGAGGCACCCACCCAACAGCATATTGAGAACACTCACGGGAGAGGACATCAAATGCCGCTTCATGTAGTGTACTCTGCCTGAGTATCTTCTGGGAGTGTGATGGGCAGAGTGAGAACGTCTTTGACTGTAATGAAGGGTTTTTTTTTTTAATTGAACACATTTTTTTTTAAGTTGTGCAGTTCCCATAAGAGAGCTCTGATATTGATAGTCTAAATTGTATTAATTTTCTACTTGCTGCA
Source organism: Ctenomys sociabilis (assembly GCA_004027165.1). Taxonomy (NCBI): domain Eukaryota; kingdom Metazoa; phylum Chordata; class Mammalia; order Rodentia; family Ctenomyidae; genus Ctenomys; species Ctenomys sociabilis. Next base: position 39,279 of record PVKA01015738.1, on the reverse strand, counting down.
TTACCCAAGCTTTTGCTAAACCTATTTTAACAATGTCTGCTTCCTTGAATTGTAATTTCAATGTCTCTAGAACAGTCATATATAGGAAGCCAAGGTTATGTGGATTTTGGGTAGAGCAGGTATGGGCAATTCATGTTGATCAATTTCTAAAATTTCTATGGTGCTTGTTGGAACAATTTTTTTAAGCTTTGTGTCTTTCCAACCTCTAAAATACAGTTCCTTGCTTCCCCAGAGAAAGCTAAGCAGTGGTAAAGAAAACAAAGCAACTCTTTGAAAACTGTTTTCATTGGTTGGATTAATTTCTCTTGGCACTAGGGTGATGTTTGACCTTACAGAAATACAAAGTAAAACTACGTAGCAGACTTTCATTTGGGCCTTTTTAGTTTTTTTGAGACAGGCGCTCCCTGGCCCTGAATCCAGCCTATAGCACAGGCTGGCCTCAGCAACAGTTGTCCACCTCCTCCGCCTCCCAGTTGCTGGCATTACAGGTGTGCATGTGCCACCATGCCCAGCTGCCACTTTCTGAGGAGGGCTTCAGGCTGTGTAGCCTAGGATCTGCTTTAGCCATGTTGCTGTAGCCTTTACTTGATCATGAAGGTAAAGCGTTCACAGAGAGGTACTGTGTCAGTTGGCAGAAGGTAAACAGCCTGAATAGGATATTTGCTATGTTTATGATTGCATCTATGTTGAGGAAAATTTAATGCATTGTTCAATTTTTAAGTCCTGTCATTGAATCTACTAAAGAAGATTCTTCAAGCTTAGTTGCTGAACTTCAAGAAAAGCTTCAGGAAGAAAAAGCTAAGTTTCTGGAACAACTTGAGGAGCAAGAGAAGAGGAAGAACGAGGAAGTGCAAAGTGTGCGGACGTCTCTGATCGCCGAGCAGCAGGCACGTGACTTGCCCTTCCTGCAGAGCTTCTGGTTTCTCTATGTAGTCAAGGTTTTGAGTGCAGAACAACAGGTGTCCAGTTGAGGGCTTTTGTTGTTATTGGTATTTTGGGGGTTGCTGTGACAAGACCTTGCTTGTAGCCCAACTGGCCTGGAACATGGCAGCAAAAATGTTGCTTTACCCTCCCGTGTGCTAAAATTACAGGTGTGTGCCACCAGGCCAGCCCTTGAGTTTTTAGTGTTTTAAACCTTTTAATATATATAAAAATTGGGATGGGAAGAGACTTCTAAGTAGTCCTCCATTTTTCATGAATGGTAGAATCTTGCTCTCTATTGGTGCCTTGAGTTCGGCTTTGTAGTTTCTTTTTTTAAAGTTTGATTGATTGTTTGGTTACGCATCTCACTATGCAGCTTGGAATCAGTAATGATCCTCCTGTCTCAGCCTCCCCACTACTGGGATTGCAGGTGTGCGCCGTGATACCTGATTTCAGTGGCCAACACGGTGCAGGGCTGGCACAACCTGTGGTACCAGGGATTGAACCTGGTTCCTTATGCTTGCCAGGCAAGTGCTCAGGCTGCTGAGCTTTCTCCACAGTTCAGGCTTAGTAGTTTAAGTAGCACTTTAAGTATACATTTTATGATTATGGTAATTATGGTAATTCTATATATGAATAATACAGAACTGGCTTCCCACAAATCTGTGTATTATTTCAATTTATTTTTTTGTAAAGCTCCATTTTAAATGTTCCTTTTTGAGACTTTTGCTATGTTTACTGACCAGAAGTTAATATTTATTGAATTTGATTTTTATCTAAAAATATCATTATTTCCCTGTTAAATCTGTGCAGTACTGACAGCATTATTGCCATTATTCATTGACTCAACTTTTCAAAGTTTGGAGTGCAGCCAGGCATGGGGGTACAGTGTCTTGATCTCAGCACTGAGCGGCTGAGGCAGAAGGGTCATGAGTTCAAGGGTAACAAAGTGAGGCACGATCTTACAAGTTTTGAAAAATTTAGTAGTTAGAAATGCTAGATAATTCCATCATTCATATACTTTATATCCCAGTAATATTCTAAATGAAGTGCTCTTACACAAATTCTAACAGACACTTCTTTTAAAAAGCAACTTGGTAGTTAAACAGTGCTAGCTTTCTCACAAGCTTCATATAGGCAGCCAGATGAGCATCTTAGTAGGAAAGTACCTAAAACTTTGGAGCTGTAAGTATAGACAGTAAAGAAGGCCAGTGGTCACAGCTATACTCAAGAGAAGCATCATAACTGTCAGATACTGTGATAATTAGGACTTAACACATAAAAAGTACTCAGAAAGTGGTGTGCATAGCAGCAGTCTTTAAATTGTTGATCATTTGCTACTTAAAATTTCACCTGTGTCTGAATCACATCATGCTCCACATACAAGTGTACAAGAGAAAAGACTATTTGCAAGTTTTATGTTCTTAGCTTTAGACTGTGTGCAGATAACTTAAATAGCTACTGTTCTGTTGTTTCAGACCAACTTTAATACTGTTTTAACCAGAGAGAAAATGAGAAAAGAAAACATAATAAATGATCTTAGTGATAAGTTGAAAAGCACAATGCAACAACAAGAACGGGATAAAGGTTAGTCCTGCTTTAAATAGGATATGAATCCTTTTAAAAACTCAAAATATTCCCAGGAAAGTTTTAATTATTGCTTGTGTATTTCACCCTCCCTCTCCCAGATTTAATAGAGTCACTTTCTGAAGATAGAGCTCGTTTGCTGGAGGAAAAGAAAAAGCTGGAAGAAGAGGTCAGCAAGCTACGTGGCAGCACTCTGGTTCCTGTTCCCTACAGAGCTGCAGCCCCAGAGCTCTACGGAGCCTGTGCTCCTGAGTCCCCAGGTGAAGCCGACCGGTCCACCTTGGAGGCAGCAGAAGAAGTCCACCGGGTGGACTCGGCCATGGAGACGAGCACAATGTCCGTCCAGTAAGTGCATTCTTTTCTGTATTTTAGGGAAGGGCCAGAGTCTCACTGCTAGACCAGACTCCTAGTGATCCGCCTGTTTACAGCCTCCCAAGAGCTAGGATTACAGGTTCATGCCACCATGCCCAGTCTCAATTGCTACCTCAGTACTCCCCAGGGGTGGAGCCTGCACTACAAGTTCTAGGATTGAACCCCTAGTCCCTGTTCCTGCTTTAAATCTGCTAAGCTATTTGGCTGGCCTAGAAGGATTTTTTTTTAACTCAAGACTTCCTTAAGGGGTGGTCTGGTAAGGTATGTGGAGCTGGCGATCAAACCATGGTGTCCTGCACCTGACTGCGTTTGCATAAGCAGGCTCTTAAACAGCTGAGCTGACTGGCAGGCCTCCAGGAAATTTTAACATTCATAATTTCAAATGACTAAAACTATACTAATGATTGTTCTCTTACTTTCAGGGAAAATGTCCACATGCTTTCTGAAGAAAAACAAAGGATAATGCTCTTAGAGAGAGTAAGTAAATTCTCTTTTTGAAATACTATTATTAATATATTCACTTTGGTAATTCATTTAAATAAGCCCTACTCTGAAAACACAGGGATATCTCTTGTGCTTATAAGTGAAGTCTTTTTCATTTTTTTATGGTTAATTTTACTGTTAATGTTTTGAGTAACAGTTCTCTCCTATTTCATTAGTTCCCAACAAAGTCCTTGTAAGAGCAAATAAATGCGCAATTTTGACAAAATAATTAAATTTGAATTTTATACATTTCACAAACAAAATATTAAACTTTTAAAATTAGCAGACATGTAAGGAAAGGTATGAACCGAATCATATTTTTTAATAAGATGACTTGAAGTGAGCAGGAAAACACTGGGGAGTGGGGGCTTTTTGTTCAAGGACTAGTTGGGTCACTAAGCTTCCTGCAGTGGTTTTTGTTGCAACTAAATGGATGAAAATGCATAGTTAGAGTTGTGGGACTGTGATTACTTTTCTGTTGTTAGAGTTACGGAAGCAGCACCTCAGATTAACTGGGCACATGTCCTGTGGAGGATCCTCGCCTACGTGGGCCTGTGGTCAGAGTACAGAGGACAGATCTCGAATATCTACTGCATAGCTGCGAAATTCACAACTAGTAGATGTTAAAACTGGGCAGTTGTTAGCGTAGGTAAATGTGTCCTCATTAAGTAGTAGATAATTAAAACAGCTGGAAAAGTTCTGTGGAAAATAATATCATCATTGACTTTTTACAGCAGAACCAAACATTAGTTTTAAAAGTCTTTTCCATGCTGTACTTCGTATTTATAAGAATTAATCACAGTCTTTTTTCTACCTATAGACATTGCAATTGAAAGAAGAAGAGAACAAGCGGTTAAATCAAAGACTGGTAAGGGCTTTTTCTGAAAATCTGATGTTGCCATTTTGAAATTATTTACATGATACTAAGAATTCGCTCAGTCTAGCAGTGTCTGTTGTGTTGCTCATCATGTGACTCTCAGGTCAGACCCCTCCCCTTCAGGTCCACAGTTGGCTCTTGCCTTGGAAGTTGTGGTGTAAGAAGTAAGGCCGGAACCAGCAAGAAGTGCCTTAGAGCTGAGTACAAGGAGGGAGGAAGGGAAGAAGCTCAGTACGCAATTCTTTACAAACTGATTTCTTGAGGATTGTTCCAGTATTTGTTTGCAGTCTTAGTTAGGAATCTCAGTAAACAGTGAGAGCTGCATTTCACAAGCGTGTAGAAGATAAGTATGTTTGTTCTCTCAGCTCTGCGTAACTTTCATGCATTTTACCCTTCCTGATTTGTGCCTTTCCATGAAGACCTCTACAAGTTGAGAGAGCCAGGTGCTGTCCGTGCCTTTCCTCTGCTGGTCAGCTTCCCAGTCAGTCTTATGTCTTAATAAAGCACTTCCGTTTGCCAGTTCTCATAATGAATGTTTCCAAGAGGAAACTAGTGAGTTAAGCTTGTATTGAACACTTCTGAAACGTTTTGAAATGCTTTTCAAAATTGAACCTTTAGGGGTCTGGAGAAATAGCTCAATCAAATAAGTGCTTGTCTAGCAAACACAAGGTCCTGAGTTCAATCCCCAATTCCACCAAAAAAATAGAACCTTTAAATCATCTTCATAGGGAGCTACCTACTTTATGTCTTAAGTTGAACAAAAATTGTTCTTTAAGTGTTTACACTGTCCTTAAGTTTTTAAAGGTTTTATCTTGCATCAGTACATTTTAATGCATACCGCTCACATTCCTCAGGGGGAGTTGGCACCTGTGCCCACCACCCAGTCTTTTCTCTCCTCCTCCGTCTTTGCCTGTGTAGAGGTCCCATGACATTGGTGTGCAGCATAGGGAGGAGGAGGAGAAGGTAGCTGCCTGCATGCTTCCCACCACGTCAGGTGTGCAGATTTGCACACTGCAGCAGGTGTTTAAATATAAATCACACTTTGATGGGTGTTTACAACTATATTTCATGTACTTGTCCTCCAAATCTGAACTGTCACTTATGGTAACTATGAAAAATGTAAGCTTTTTAATGAGTAAAGTTGAATATAGTGCTACAACTAGACAATTGGTCTTTATTGAAAGAATGTTATTTTTCTGCTTAAGTTCAGTAAGTTTTTAGACCTTGCTGATCATTATATGTTAATATTTTCCTTCTCTCCTTGTTTTCAAGTCCTTAATGAGACGCTGCATTGTGTAAGCTAGTATTTGGAGCAAGTGGAGCAGATGCAGAGCCTGAACATTAGACTCAATAAAAATAAACACCTACCTGCCTGTCCTTGGTCTGTGTCTGTGTGTTGGGCCCCCTGTACTGGTGAAAGATAGGCACTCTTGTGGGCGACAGTGTGAGGCAGGCAGCAGTGCCCTGTGCTATGGCAACTGCACATCAGAAAGTGGGTTCCCAGTGGATCCTTCCTCACTGTTGCTGGAAGGATAATCTCGTCTACACATCACGTAAAGCGGTATGCAGGTTCCCCAGGAAACTTGAACAAGAAATTCCACCTGGCTTAGCTATTCCTCTCCTAGATGTCTACCCCAGAGCTAAAGTCGGTACACCACACAAATCCAAGTGCCCTCGGGTGCCCCACCCTGTGAGGCAATGACTCCTTAGAGAATAGAGGCTCAGAAACTGAGATGGTCAGGAGCTGCCTCCAAAAAGTGAGAGGAGGGTGGTCCCACCGGCTCTTCTGCCCCTGGCTTGTGTCGGCCAGACCAGTGCTATGAGGGTGGTACTGCCTGGTGCTTGTGTTTTTCCACACAGACTTAAAAAACTAGTGTGCCAGAACTTTCAGACTCTGACTCAGAAAAGATTTCAGTTTCTTCCTCTGTAAATTTGATAAAATAAGTAACGCAAGTACAAAATACAGTGAAGCTAACTGAAAAGAGATGAACTGTGTTCATGAGCATGCTGCATTAGTTTGGACTTTTTCAGATGGGACACAGCAGGCGTGAGTTGAACGCTGGTGCAGTGAGTGCATTTAAAAGTCTGAATGTGTCAGGTTCATACACTGTTCGTGTTTTTTAGATGTCTCAGAGCATGTCTTCAGTATCTTCAAGGCATTCTGAAAAAATAGCAATTAGAGAGTAAGTACTTTCATTTTGGTTTTCTTTTTCTGTGAAAACTTCACTGAATTGAATTGTTAATAAAAGTAATCAAGTCCATCTTCATTCAGCTAAGTTGTTTACACTCAGTAAGAAAAATGGTATAAAGCCAGCCTTTTCCAAGGTGTTCTGAAAGCACTGCCAGTGCAGGTGTGGGTGTCACTTACACGAGCCCCCGTGAACAGTTCAGGTGCCCCACCTCCTAGGCCCCATTTATCTCTTTAGTTATTCTGTTTTTGATTGAAGAGTCTCCATTTTAGTTTACTATTTTCTCATTTTTTATTTTGCCAATGTACTGGAGATTCATAATATACTGTTAAATCTATCAGTTGAATAATTAGTCATTTTTCCTGAGCTGGATTTTTCCAGAGTTACAATTGTTCTTTCATTTTGGTTCTTTTTAAGAAACTCTGTGAATGGAGAGGAACATTGTTAGCAACTCTTGGATAACAGCCTGTATGTCAAAGCCAAAAGGACAAAGGCAAAAATGAGTGAACTGAATATTTTTAAAGACACTTTATGTTGCCATGTGGTGGTGCACACCTGTCATCCCAGCATCCACCCAGTATGCTGAAGCTGGAAGATCACTATGAATTTGAGGCCAGACAGACAGCTACATAGTGAGTTCAAGGCCAGCTACATGTGAGAGATCCCGTCTCCAAAAGAAAAGACACATAGGGCCGTTGACCAGTTTTGGTTTTTTGGTGATGGCTTTGACCTTTCATATTGCATTCGAATGTGTGTCTTCTGAGTGATCTGAAAGAGCAGAGTGGTGTCAGTCTTTAACTCAGTGAGTAGTCATTGATGATCTTTCATTTAGGTGTTTGCACTTGCCAGGGAGGCATTTACATGGCTGAGCTATCTCCCCGACCCATGATGATCTTTGAGAAGTACAAAGAGTAGCTTTAAAGCTACCTCAGACAAGCCTCACTTACCTAACCCTTTCTGTGTATTGATTTTTGGTGTTCAGCCAAAGTGCTTGCCATGTTGGTGTGGCAGTGTCTGGCATGTTCAGCTGGTGATAGAAAGCCTGCCGTCCCTTAAAAGGCAGCTTCTCCCAACCCGAATGAACTTCGCAAAAGGGACAAAAAGAGGAGAAAGCCTGTCTTTCATTTTGATGGCTTTTTGTAAGATTTGCTAAAGTAAAACACCTGGGAACCGGTTAGATTAATTTCCACAATTTGTTGCTGTTTTTGATAGTTCTAAAAAGTCTCTAACTTGCCCTAAATACAGAAGAAAAAAAGAGGCTCTAAAGAGACACGCAACACTTAGCATGCAGCCGTGGTAACTGGTGTTCTTCCGTTGTGGACCTAGAGCTGTTAACGCCTTTTCAGTTGTTCAGGCCTAACCAGGCATCCAGATCAAGCTCTGTTGCTGCTTGTGTTGCAATGACGAGTCCCACTCTGGTGAACTGGAGCAGCAGGGTCCAGTTCTCTGACACTGCAGCTGTGAATGAGATCTCTGTTTCTGAAGTGCCACTTACAGCTGTGAAATAAAAGCATAGGAAATCTTCTATGACTGAAAGAACTGTGATAAGTGCTTTTTATACCCACAATCAAGCAGGCTTCTTGTTTTGTTTTTAAGAAACTTTTGTTCTATATTTTGTAGCATCATAATTTGAACTTGTGTGTGTGTGTGTGTGTGTGTGGTGAGAGAGACAGAGAGAGAGAAGCATTGGAGCTGAATGGAATACAGAAAGAGTATCTTGGCACTGATTCAATACCGGTGGGGAGTGGTTTTTTTTTTTGTTTGTTTGTTTGTTTGTTTGTTTTTGTTTTTGTTTGCTATTCTTTGTTTGCTTATTTTGTCTTTTTTAGACAAGGTCTCACTGTACAGTGCAGGCTAGCCATGAGCTGTCTTTGTAGCTGGGATCGCAGGTGTATATTAGCACACCTGACTGAGTTTATATAGTTGAGCCTCAGTATTGGTTCCAGTACTCCCTTAAGAGATCAGAATTCTTCAGTGTCTAAATGCCTTATATAAAATGGCATCCGAGTAGACTTTACACCTAACACATGTGCACATCTTCCTGGATAACTCTAGGTTCCTTAAAATAAACCTATAGTCTAAATACCTCGTAAGTAGTGCTAAGGTCTGTTCATGTTTGATACAGATGGAGAGGCTTTTTTTGTATATAGTTTGTCTTCAGTTGCATGAATCTAAGAAGCACAGAGGGTCAACTGCATATACTAATATTTTCAAAAACTGTGACTGTTAGTAACTCTAGGACAATAAACTTACTTTCCTTCAGTTTTCAGGTGGGAGATTTGGTACTCATCATCCTAGATGAACGCCACGACAATTATGTATTATTTACTGTTAGTCCTACTTTATATTTTTTGCATTCAGAGTCTCTACCTGCCCTGGATCTCAAACCAGGTGAGGGTGGTAAGTGTCACATCCATGACTAAAATACTGTCCTAGACTGAGAGGGATGTATTTTAAAAGACTTTTTTACCGTGTTCTGTAATTGCCTAAAAACTTAAGTCCCTGACTAGGTGCTCTGCTTAATCGAGGGAAGGGGACATTTTATTATATATAATTTCATATTTTTTCATGCATACCAGTTTGTTTTCATGTTATAAAGATCAGTTCTATTCCCTGTTAAGAAATCCAGAGGCTTTTGGTAAATTGAATAGTTTATTGAGTGAAGAATTAAGTCAACTTTATTGGGACACCTTTTCAAATGGATTTGAAAAAACAAAACGTATTTCCCCATAACACATTAGATTTTGATGGAGGACAACCCTTGTCCTCTCCTGTTTTCATTCTCATATCAGAACAACCCCACTAGACCTCGGTTTGTAATCATTACCCAGCTCTTCACTAAGCACCATGTGTATTCACACTGCCTTCCCTGACTCTGCCCGCATGTGCCAGACAATGGAGATCGTACCTTTCCCATGAGGGCCATTACAGAGCTCAGTTCTTCGAATATGAGTGTTCCTAAGTTTTATTTGCTGTTAGAGAAAGTCATTGTCAGTTTGGCAGTGTTGAGTTGGCCTTGAGGTCCTACATGAATTTGTTAATGAGTACATACCAGTATTTCCTGGTTACCTCTGTGATTTGGTATGCCATGTGGATAGAGTTAAATGAGTTAAGACCATGTATTAAAATGTTAAAAATTAACATGATTCACCTTTGTTTCGTGAATTAAGCATTTCAGAGATCCCATCAGTTTAAGAGTATCATACAGTTTTTCAGCCAGGATAACTTCACTAGAATTTTCATTTTGACACTTCTCTTTTCATAAATAATTGTAGTTGTACTTTGAAAAAGAAATTAACAGTTTGTTTCATTAGCTTCAGGTGCAACTAGAAGACCCTGGGTACTTGGAAAAGTAATGGAAAAGGAGTACTGCCAAGCCAAAAAGGTACAAACTGTATGCTGCAATGTAAGCGACAGTCATACTCATCTAAAAGTTGTTACTGTTTAAATGTTTTTTGCCTGTTAGAGTACTTGAATTAGAGCTTGGGTTTCATTAGATTGAATTGAAACCAAGAAGTCTATAACCTTTGTATTACTTGTCTTTAGATATTAAATGTAGATTATCCCAGGCCATCACCTATAAAGGGAAACTACTATCCGACCTTTTTTCTATTAACTACTAGAGTATGTTACTTAGTATAAATATTCAAAAAATGTCCCTGCATAACTGGTTACTAGTGAGTTCTGTTTCTATCTAGAGTTGTTTACTTAGTTTCTTAAAGTAAATGCAGTGTAAAATATTTGCGGGCTTAAAATTAATTCGATTGAAATACCAGCTTTCATTGCCAGTGAGCCCGTTGACTCATTATACTTTCTTCAGCCTGGTGAAGAGTGCGTCTTGTGTGGCTTGATTCTCCCTCTACCCCTCAAACGCGTGGTAGAGATTAATGTGGTAGAGTGGTTGTGGAGTGGGGTTGGAACACTGAGTGATGCCCCCCTTTTTTTTTCCTCCTTAGGCTCAAAACAGATTTAAGGTTCCTTTGGGGACAAAGTTCTACAGAGTGAAAGCCGTGTCATGGAATAAGAAGGTATAGCCTGTGGAAGTGAGGGCCACGTCTTGCCCTTCTCCAGTGCCCCACATTGCCCACTAGCCACTCCACGGAGAGCAGGCTGCCTTTTTATACAAAGTCATCCTCACTACAGTGGACTTCATCCATGTACTTTTTAACTGGCTACATTTTAGGAATGATAAATTCATCAGAGCCCTTGGCTGACTTACAATGGTTTGGGGCTCCTCTTTGTTGTTTTTTTTTTTTTTTCTTTTCTACCCATATAACTCTAGAAATGCGGACCAAACTAATTTATCTTCTCAAAGGGCAGACCCTGTGCATTGTGGCCTCTGGTTAGCCATATTAATTGCCTGTTAAGTATACCTTCGCTTGAACTTAGATGTTAAATGTTAGCTATTATTACCAGCATTTGTCCTTTTGTGAAATCAGTATCGGAATACTTGCACTCTTTAACACATTCTTTATAAAATTGTATAAAGTCTTCAGAAGTATTTAAAGAGTGTTACTGCATGCAGATAATCATAACTTTGAGTTTGCCTAAGTAGATTACTAAAGCAAATTATTTCATTTTTTAAAATGCCCTTTGATATTTCAAAAAAGGAGCTCTGTAATTTGACTTGACTTTGAGATCAGCCGTAAGTAATCAGCAGTCTCGAAAAGCACTTTCTACAGGCATCCTGGGCTCTGCAAGGGGAGGGTCTGTGCTGCCAGTGGTCCTCAATGGCACTCACCTTCCCAACATCTTTATGACTATTTAGAATAATCATATTGATGAAATCATAATTCATGGCTGAATTTCAGAAAAAGATGCATTGTACATTTAACCATTTAGAGGTCATTGAAATAACAAGATAACATATTGTAAAAGACCTGTACAATTTTAAAACAATAAAAATTTGAACCTGTAAATGTGTGTGCCTTTTAAAGGAGGATACATTTTTAATATATTTGAGTGATTGAAGGGGTGTATGGGAAAACTGTATGTATCATATCAAAGAAAAAGTGTTTATTACGAAAATGTCCTTTTAATTATATACCATGTAACCGTGTAAAACAGTGTTCTGTAGACTAGAATTGTGTACACTAGGCCTTCCAAGATGCTGCCATTGAACCAAGATGTTTAAATGAGTCAGGTGATTTGGATGAACGTTGTTTCAAGCTTGTTGGTAGAGAGCAGAAACAAATTTTTTTTTCAGAAAATATTTACTTTTCCTCATAAAAATGAGTTCAATATTTTTTTAAGTATGTGTAATAGTACAAAATGGAATAAGCCTCATAGTGTATAAAAAACTGAATTTGACAACATATTAATGAATAAATGAATGATGATTTCATATGTTTCTACTCAATCCTTCCATGGCATCTTTATGCAAAACACATCAGTACAATAAATTGCGTTACATACAGTGTTTCTGTTCAGTGGATTTAGCTGGTTTCTTTATTTTTTTATTTTTGGTGGAACCAAGGATTGGATTCAGGCCTTTGCACTTGCCAGGGATGCGCTTCTTCCACTGAACCATCTCCCTGGCCCCGTGGATTTAGCTGGTTTCTAAATGAATCTGCTAGTAGCAATGATGGGTGGCCAATGCTGTGACTCATGGTATCAGTTCTACCGTCCCATTAATAATGACTTTTAATACTGCTGCTTGTTTTTCGTTTATCCTCTTTCCTATCCATCCATGTCATGTTCACATATACCTAAGCATACAGAAACTTGGAAATTCTTAGCCAGGTGTTATAGCACAGACTTTAATCCCAACTGCAGGAGAGGTTGAGGCAGGAAGATCAAGTTTAAGGTCAACCCTAGCTACACAAGAAGGCCTTATCTCAAAAAAAGGAGAAACTTGGAAATGTAAGCTATCAGCTGGGTCCTTAGGTTTAGATCATTGAAAGCAATAAACTGACCATGGACACCTGAATACAGATTTCCACTTTGATATACCTACGTAAGTTGCATAAATTCTTGGAGCTCACTCATCTCATGTTTAGGGTAGGTCCCATTCTGTAGAGTTATGTGTTATATGGATGTTTTCAGTACTTTGAACAAATTCAGGCACATATTAAACACTAAACCACCTGTTAGGTATTAAAAAGATTTCTTTGTATAGCATAGCTTCCTTGTTTACATGAATGATATTTAAGTCACATTTTTTGCAGAGTACAAATTAGAATTACAAGTGATTTTCACTTAATATGAATTTCACAGTATTTGTTGTATACAGTGTTGTCTTCCAGTTATTCGTATTACCAGATATATGCATGTAAAGTTGGAAGAAGGAAAGTATGAGAAAATACAGATGCTTGAGAAAAGGTGATGAAACAAAGCATTAACTTCTTTCTATAGACTAGCTGAAATGCACAGTACAATTGTCCAAACCATCCTGCTTAACATACATAGATAAATCTGTTTCCCCCACTCCCTCTCCTGTCCTCCTCAACTCAATAATCTTCCATTTTGATTAAATTCATTGCCTTTTCCCAGTATCTATTGTACTCTTCAGATTCCATTTTTCTCTTTCAAGTTCTCACACTAATGAGACAATATGATGTTTGCATATGTGGGTCTGATTTATTTCACTTAGGAGTATGTACTCTAGTTGTATCCACTTACTGACAAAAGGCTTATATGGGCATCTGAGGTGAATGCACACTTCTCAGAGGAAGAAATACAAATGGCAAGTAAATACATGAAAAAATATTCAATATCATTGGTCATTCGAGAAATGGAAATTAAAACTGTGTGATTCCATGTCACCCCAGAAAGAGTAATGAGCATCAAGAAGTCAACCAATATCAAAAGCTGGAGGGGCTATGAAGAAAAAGGAACTTTTCTCCAGTGTTAGTAGTAGTGTAGACTGATATAACCACTGTGAAGTCAGTGTGGAGAGTCCTTCATAAGGCTAGGATTGGAGATTCCATTCAAGCCAGCTATTCCCCTCCTAGGTAATTTTCCAGAAGTGAAATACCTCATGCCATGTAATACATGTGCACATGTTTATAACTGCACAGTTATAGCTAAATCCTAGAAACAACCCAGAATGGATAAGGAAGATGTGGTATTTTTACACAATGGAGATTTATTCCGTTGTAAAACAGGATAAATTTGAGTTTTGTTGGTAAATGGATGTAACATCACATTTACTGGAAGTAAATTTTAAGCATAAATTCACTGGACATGTTGGTGAAAGTAACTGGTTATACTAAACAGACTACAGTTTTGCTATCTGAAGTTGATTGTACTATTGTTGGGTGTTTCTTTGTGGTAATTATGTCTCTACTATGTCCTGATAGGTTGATTCACCTAATATAAAGAGGTAGTTCTTTCATAATCTTACATTTCCACTTTCTTCATACGTAGTATTCTGCCTTGTAATGTGTTCATTGGGATTCACATAACTTTATACTCTGTTGAGCCAAGTTCTAGACTAATCGTACATTTTCTTCTGTAGCCTACAGATCCTGTGTGAAGATTATGCCTCTTCCTTATTCTGTTTTGTAATTACTGTGACCTATATTTTCTACTGCTGCTGCTTTTTTTTTTTTTTTTTTTTTTGGTGGAACCGGGGATTGAACTCAGGCCCTTGCGCTTGCCAGGGAAGCACTTAATCCACTGAGCCATCTCCCCGGCCCCATCTACTGCTGCTTCATACTCAGTGAACTCATCTCCATTCAGCTTTCTACTTGTTTTTATGACCAACACCTTACAGTGCCAGCGAGGCCAGCCTGAGCTTGCCACACTCTTGCTTGCACCTGTTTTGCCCTCCTCTTGCTGGAGCTCATGTAACTTAGACCAGGGTAGGTGAAGTCTCTGAATCTCTACAAATGTGCACGATTTGCAATTAATAATTCACAGCTTTCTGTGGACATTGTTGCACTGTTTCCTGTTACCAGGTTATTTCTGTTTAAGAGTGTGTTTCCTGTCTACTCCCATGCTTCCCAGAAATTTTGGGGAGCTTTTTAGACCTGATGTTAGGACATGGCATGGTATTTCCTTGCATTTCCCATACCTAACACTTTACCATGCAGGGAGCATTTTTGTCCTACAGCTGTATGTCCCAAATGCCATGGAATTTTTAAAATTTGTTTTTCTCTCAAACTTCCTGGAGATCTGACTTACAGATCTCCATTTGCTATATATTATATCCTGATTGATAATCTTCCTAGTTTTCCCAGTGCTTCATTTAAATCACTTGAGGTTTTTGTGTTGGCACTTGTGATTTTAACCTTCAAAGAGTGCTGATTTGCCTATCCATGAATTCTACAGATATATTTTTTTTCAAGTCTTTGAAGATACAAATTGGTATTCTCCTATGAAAGATCTCTTGTATCATTACCTCAGGCGGGCCAGGGAGATGGCTCAGTAGCATAAGTGCTTCCCTGGCAAGCGCAAGGGCCTGAGTTCAATGCCCAGTTCCACAAAAAAAAAAAAAAAAAAATCATTACCTCAGACATTACTTTCATTAACTTTGTTCTATTTCATTACAATTGCCCAATGTCTAATGTCCCTTGTGTTTTCATTCATATTTAAGAGTAGGACATTGAAAAGCTGATTGTCAAGAGGGTTTCTAACTTCCTCCACACTGTCCAGACAGCAGAGAGGGAATGATCACAGAATTATCATTTCAGACCTTTCTGTAATCTTGGAAATCATCTGGTCTAGTCCTTTTTGCTTATTTTTTATTCTGAGGTGAAGTTCAATGTTTGCAGAATTCATTTTTATAACATTCATATAGAATATGGAATATATAGAATTAGATAAGATACATATAGGCATAGAATTAAGTACAAGATTATGACAAATTGATTTGTTCAATATTTGAATGTTTTCACTTGTTGGCTGTTACTTGTACTTTAGTTGAACGTGTGTGTGTTGAATACGTTTTCAATTCTTACATGTATGTCCTCAGAAATTATGCTGGGGCATAATTATACCTTTACCTTTCAGAGGAATGACCACATCAGTTTCTATAATGGCCAAACCATTCTATACTCAGAAATGTATAAAACTTCCAGTTTCTTTTATCTTTGTCTGCAGTAGTGGGGATTGGTAAGTGTGTGCCCAAACCCTACAACTAGTCTACCTCCCCAGACCCTTTTTTTTGTTATGGGGAAGATTCTCACATCACCCAGGCAGACCAGACCCCTGGTTTGTGATCTTTCTACCTTCCAAACAGCTGGGATTACAGGTGTGTGCCACTACTCCTGACTTTCATTTTATACCCGTTCTTGTGGATATTTTATGTACTTGTAGGCCAGCCATCTTTATTGGAGAAGTGTCTATTCAGTTTCTTTCACCATTAAATTATCTTTTACCAACAGTTTTCAGAACTATGGGTTTTAAATAGTAGACTCATAATTTTGTCATTTTTGTACACTGTCGTGTTATTTTAATGACAATCTCATTTGGTGCTTTTGAGTTTTAAATTTTGTCCAACATATCTAGAGTGTTTTGTTTTTGCTTGTGCTTTTGATGTCATATCTATGTCTTGCCAAAGAAAAAGTTGTAAAGATTTATCTATTTAATTTAAAGTGTTGTCTTCTAAGAGTTTTATGGGATTGGATCTTAAACTTAGTCCATTTTGAGTATATTTTTTAATGTAGTGTGAGGCTGTGGTCCATATTCTTTCCCATGTGAATGTTCAGCAGTACCAGCTCCCCCCGAAATAGAAATTCTTTGTTCTTTTCAAAAATTGTTAAAGGTTCTTTAAGGGCCCTTCAGTCTTACCATTATGATGATAACTAATGCACACACAGACTTCTCTGGGTTGCTACAGTGCAGTGGAAGAATGCTCTTCAGAGTCTTGAGATGCTGAGAAGGCAGCTGTGCACTCACTAAGCAGAAAGGGAGTAGCAGTCCCAGCCTGCTTTGACCACGATGGAGTTAGGAGCTCACTGTGTGGACGGAACCTCGATCTTTTGACTGTAGTGCATATCTGGCCCTTTTATATTTTTGAAGGGCAATCTTGCTAAGTTCCCTAGACTGGGCTTGAACTTGTGATCTTCCTGTTCGAGCCTGCAGAAGACTAGAATTACAGGTGTGCGCCACAATGCCTGGCTGTCCACAGAATCTTCCTCCGCCTCTTTGCTAAACTGTTCTTGCAGACCAACCCAACAGCTTCATCTCTTTTTCATCATTTTACTATTCTACACACACACACAGCTAAACCAAGCCAGTTGACATACTTTGAAATTTTCCCTGGGAAGCTACTTAACCAGCAACACAGGTTTGTTGGTTTGGCCAATTGTTACCACTTCTAAGTCTTTGACTTTGCAGCTTTGAATAGCATTTTCTTTCCTTTTCAACCTCTGGTAACAGTTTATTCTGTATACCAGCCTTCTCACAGCCTTCTGTGGTGTTTCACGGCAGAAGGTTGCTGTTAGAATTTTTGCACTAAGTCTATAGCTGCGTAACTGGTCCTCTTAACACTTCGCTGGCTGAGGATGACGACCCCTACCTTAGCTAGGATGCGGTGGTCTGCCATGACACCTGTACTCGTGTCCTGATGGCTCACAGTATGCTCAGGGATGTGTCTCTTGTGCAGCCTGTCAGCTGCGCTCTTCCTTACGCAGTGCCCTGCCTTCCAAATAGGTCACAGCAGAATCAGAGGCGTATGAAACATGGCGCTGCTGCCATGTTCCTGTCATCAAAGTAAGACAGAGACAACTCAGATTTAAAGTAAAGTAGCAGGAAGAGAAAACAATATTCTCTGAAACCACTTTTTTAGTACCAGGAATTGAACTCAGGACCTTGTGCTTGTGGGACAGGTGCTGTGCCACTGAGCTATACACATGGTCCTTCACATTTAGAACTAACTTTACAGCAGAAAGTCACTGTTAGAATTTTGCATGGGGTCCATGGCTGTGTAACTGGCCCTCTCAACACTTTGCTGGCTGTGGATGACCACCCCTACCTTAGCTAGGCTGAGGTAGTCCTCCGTGACACCTGCACTCATGTCCTCTTCTTTTTTCTTCCTTTCTTATTTCTTTCTGTATTTGGCACAGGGTCTCACTGCACAGCCTGGACCCTACTGATCATCCTGTTTTCAGCCTCTCAGCCCTGGGATTGCAGGCGTGAGCTGGTACACCTGGTCTCTGTGCCCAGGGGTGGGGCTGACGTGGCATATAATGCTGGGAATTGAACCCTGGTCCCTGCGCATGGCTATGAAGGGACTTAGTCTGCTGAGCTATTTTGCCAGCCCCACTTTTTTAAAAAAAGTTAGGTCTAAAATAGTTTCCCTTTATCATTCAGTTACAGGTATATATTCTTGAGGATTAAAAAAAGTAAGCATGTAATTTATGATGCCTAGAGTCAACCAAACTTGGAAATGTTTATCTTAAAATCTAATTTTCATCAATTTATTTATCTTAATAGTGGTAACTGTCCCAGCTAAAACTGTTATTAATGTCTACTAATTGGTAGCTCTTAATCTTACGATTAAACAAGCTGCTTTTGGCCTATTTTTAAATCTGCTTTGAACAACTTATAACCTCCATGAGTAAGATGGAAATTCTTTCAAGCAATTCTTAGCATAGTGGTCTGACTGGTCAGCTAGTTGCTATTCAGTTTACATATTCTGAAGCTGCCTCAGACTTGAAGACCATTTAGAGTAAGCTCCACATGCTTGTTTTAAAGCACAGCAGCAATAGCAGGCCTGATGCTAGAGGAACAGGGAACTGCTTATTCCACTGAGCTATCTCCCCGGCCCCAAATTAATTTTTTTTTTTTTTTTTTTTTTTTTTTTTTTTTTTTTTTTTTTTTTGGTGGCAGAACCAAGGATTGAACTCAGGCAGGCCCTTGCGCTTGCCAGGGAAGCACTTACTCCACTGAGTCATCTCCCCGGCCCCAATATTGGTGGGACAGAATAGCAACGCTTGAGCTAGAATGTGGGATTGGTCCCCGATGTCCTGTAATCAAGCACAGCAGTGCGTCCCATGGCTGCCTCTGCAGTGTCGATGCCCTGGGATGCCCCTGGAGCCCTGCGCCCCTGAACTCCTTTCCTGGGTTGTCCCTTTTTTCTTTAGAGCAGTGCTAGGCCTGCTAGTGACAGGAGTCCCTCACAACCCCTAAGCTTACTAGTGAAGTTTTATGTTGACAATTGCAGGAATTTCCAGGCCTTTCAGTGCCTCTGACAATTGTCAGGGGGTTTTTTTGTTGTTGTTATTTTTTTGTTTTTTAAACAAATGTTAAGTCCTGCTTCAGAATCCTTGCTCCAGTGTTATGAAACCTGTCAGTAGCAAAAAGTTGATGTGAGCCCCCTTTCTTAGACTGCTTTAAAATGTCTGTTAGTTCTTCTACTGGCCACCCTAGGATTGTGGTTCAGTGGATATTTGGTCCAGAGGCCACCTGTGATCTTGGAATTCAAGCAGTGGCTGTTTGCTGTCATACCGTGGAAGTTCTGTTTAGCCAACCCAGGCTTCTAACATGAATGCTGAGTTCTTCAACAAGTGAATTTTTCAACTTCTCTTAAACTTCAGGCCTATCTCAAGCACAAGCTATGCTTGCATTCTTGCTGCAGTTCCAATCATCGTATATGACAAGCTTTTCTCTGAACCCAGCCTGAGAGGCATGACTTTGGGAGATGTTATACTGCCTAGAAGACAGGCCATGCACTTTGTAACACATCTGTACTTTTTTCTTGTCACGCTGTCACACACCCAGATCTAAACAGAAACCCATCTCCATGAATAGTCCTCGATGACCCCACAGTATCAAAGAATTTGTGAATGAACCACTTACTCTAAACTTTGGCAAAAGTCCTTTCACACTCTGAAAAGCTTAACAGGGCTTACCACCCCCACCCCACACCATCCTACCCAGGTGCTCAAAACAAATTGTTTTTCTAGATTCAGTAAAACTTTATTTGCTTCTGTTCCTTCACTATTAACAGAAAATTGGAGAAGGCAGTAATGTTTCCTGTTTGCAAAGATAAATGGCCTCAAATGCCAGGGAAGATAACATCCCCTGAGCTGACCCTTGTGCTCAAAACTGAAGTACCACTGTGGTTTGTGGCATTCACACCAGCAAAGCCTCCAGTCCACTGGCTGTGGGCCTTGCACGTCGTCAGCTCAAGGTGAGGGCTGCGGGCTCAACCTTATCTACTCCCATGACATAAGGCAGAACAGAAGCTGCACCAGGACACAAGAGCCAGGCAGCTACTTTAAAAACAAAACAAAAAAAAACAAGATTCACTTCAGGTACAACTTATTTTTTTCAAATTAATGAAAGAAATTAAGTTCTCAAAGTTACACTGATCTAAGCAGCAGTGAATTTGTGCATTTAGCTTTTTTTTTCTTTTAAATACTATTAACTTAATCACCCTCCTGGCACCCTTCATGTGTGTGAAATTCTGCACCATAAATACTAATTGTAAGGTGATTAACCCCCATCTGAGGGGAGAAAAATCTGTGGAAGACAATTTCCATTGATATCTAACCACACATTAAGTATATTGTGACAAGATTATAGGTGATATAAAAAACATTTTGACATTTAGCCATCAGCCTCAGAAAATGGGTTGCTGCACAAATTTTTATAATTTTTAATATATAATATAATCTGTCATCCTATGGTCCTCAGAGTTAAGGCACAATGAACAGGAAAGAAAAAGAGAAAGAACGCATCTGGCTGCTGCGGCAGGATGTCGCGCCAGCAGCAGTGAAGATGGAGCATACCCCAAATCAAGTGCAGAATTTCATAGGCCACAGCCAGGCAAGAGTCTGTGTTTTGCTTATACAGGCAAGGTAGATTCTGCAATCCCCATCTGTGTTCAATGCACCAGAGAAAGCTCTGAAAGTGCTACTAGAAGGTGCCACCTTAAGTTCTCCACACAGCACCTGTGCATCATTTTAAAATGGTTTCTTGGGGCCAGGGAGATGGCTCAGTGGAGTAAGAGTTTCCCTAGCAAGCACAAGGACCTGAGTTCAATCCCCAGTTCTGCCAAAAAATTAAATAAAATAATTTCTTACATTTATTTATTTAAATATAACACAAGGAAAATGTTAAAACTGGTGTAATGCCCAACAGAGTTTTCCAGATTTGGGCTGGGAGGAGGGAGATATCAGAACCCTTCAGCAGAATCCCCCAGTTTGGTCATGTGGATGAAGGATGCGCGTGAAGGGCACTGTTAGCCACTGACACCAGCCTGATGTATCTCCTTTCTGTCCCGAGTCGCACTGAATTCTCTGGTCCCCTTGGCTGACAAGCCAGTAGATGAGGAGCACGGGCGTCAATCAGGTGATACTCTTCAAGCAACTGCCACACAGATCAGCTTAGGCTACAGTAGCCTTGGGGTCCTCGCAGGCTCGCCAAGGATTATAGGCGCTGTGTTTGCCAGTGTGCTAGGTAAGAACCACTGGAAACTCTACCGAGCCCCTTGCCTGAGCTCAGTGCAATCCTGTACTACTTTCACACGGACAAGGAGCTGCTAGCTACCGCCTACTTCATGCTTAATGACGCCAAACTGCCCTTCCACACACTGTACTGTGGCCCTAAGCAGGGCACGATGTTGTGGGCCACAGCCTGCGCATTTGGCCTAGGACTCAAGGCGGGAACTTAACGCTCTGCCTTCTTTAGGCACCCCTGATGTTGGCCAGCCCAGCTACACCAGACGGATACTCCTCACCCTTTGTATCCCTTCATCCACAATCTCAGTCATTTCTTGATATTCAGTCTGTGTTGGATCAACACACTCCAGAGGGCGAAGGACCTCATCAGGACAGATGTGGGACCCACTTCCTCAGTAACACCATGTACTGAGTGAGTTTTGTTTACTTTTTCAGCACTGACCTTGCTGACTTTGCGTTTAGTAAAGCTGTATTCCACCACGTCCCCCAGATTCAGGCCAGCAGCATCACCAGAGAACTCGCTATGATGGCAAAGACACCTCATCATGACTGGCAGGTTCAATAAATTAAACATTATCCTTCAGAGTTGCCACATAACCCAAGAGCCTCTTGGAGTTGGAATTATGACATAAAAGTCACACACAACTTGCAATCTGCTGTCCAGGCCTCTGTCCATCATGACCACTAAATTTAAAGTTATTCCTGTCTGAGGAGAAGGAGATCCTTCCACATCCTCGGAGTGAAGAGCAGTAGTCAGTTTCACTCCACAGTCATCATAAACAATGATGTCGACCTCAGCCTCCTGCTTTGGCTTTGTTGGGGCTAGTGGCTTTAGGATTGGAAAATTTGCTTCATTTTCTGCAGTGCCCGCAAAATGATGTTCTGAATGAGAATGTAGGGAAGTCATGCCCTCAGGAAGTTTCTTAATCATAATAGTGCAATTTCTTTGGACAAAGAACATTAGGAACCACAGTAAACCCCACTTCATCTGCAGGGCAGAGCCGGTTCGCATCCAGAATTTCAATGAAGTGGAGAATACGAGCACTCTGACCCACACACTTGGGAGCCAAGCCTATCTCTCACGGCAGTGGTTATGCTACTGCTCTGGCTTCATCCAGGAACTGAGATGTGTGTGACAGAACCTCTGTACTGGCTGCTGGTTCTAATTTGTCACGTCAGTCTGTTGGAAATTCAACCTAACACCGTCACCTTCGAGCAGGGTTGCCTTGTATTTTATATCTTTATCTCCAAAAGGAAGTTCTTTAGGACTCACAAAGTGAACTTTGTCCCAGCAGTGGGTCATGGTGATTTTTTTCCTAAACTTTTATTTTATTTGGTACAAGATCTCGCTACACAGTACGTACTCATAATGACCCTTCTGTCCCAGCCTCCCTGGTACTGGGATTACAGGTGTGAGCCACTGGCTGGTTTCTTTGATCAGCATGGCACACCTACTGCCCCCAGACTAGCACCACAAGTGGAACCAAGGGTCAAACCCTGGTCCTTGCTCTTGCCAAACAGGAAGTTAGACTGCCAAGCTATCTCCTCAGCTCCATCCTGCTTTTCACTGGGTACTTTTGGGATAACTTTGTTACAGTTCCTTCAAAATGTTCAATGCTGGGGAGACAGCACACCTGTAATCCCAGTGCTGGGAAGGACAAGGCAGGAGGATCACTACGAGTGAGACCCTGCACCAAATAAATACATAAAAGATTTTTTCAATGTTCAATACTGATCTCTTCAAAAATGACTGTTCTTTGAAGCAATAATCTGATATCATAGCCACATCTTTGCCATTTCTGTCCTTGATTGTATGTTCCACATCATCTCCAGGCTGCAGGGGATTTCCAGGTCATCTCTAAATGCACTGCAAGGGAACAGTATCTCTTACCACAACACCTCGTTCACTAGTCAGATGCCTCCTGCCTGGCACAGACTGCCCCCTGATGGTTGCCTCGTTTCTTTTGCAACAGCATCCTGTTATGAGCACTTACAGCACCAGTATGTTTATTTTCAGCAATTACAAAGTTTATTTTATCTCTGGTTTCTATCTGAACATTTGCTTCAGCATCTTCAGGGGCATAAGCCAGATAAAACATTTCCCCTTTACATTCGTAGCATACACTCCCTGTCGGACTCTGACACAGCAGCTGGAGGCTTATGCCCTAGGTTGTGAAAAGCAGCATTCACAGCCTGTCCGTTCACTCGTTCTTCAGGGTGGAGTTCTGATAGCACCTGACTTGCCAGCCTGCTGGCCAGATGACACTTGGAATCCAACATTGTCTCCCACTTTTCAGTCCTGCAGGCTGTATTTGATTGTGACCAATGGGACAAAAGTCTGGCTGTGCATCCTGAACACTGGGCAATCCCAAAGTGGTTAGCAGTTTTTCAGTAATGTGCGTTTCACCACATGCTGCTCCAGTCCCTTTGTGATGTCCCTTGTGGAGAAGGGTTGTGTCATAGCTCATCTTGCAGTGATAAGCAACCACTGCACTTTCAGTGGTATTAGCTGATGCTTCTTTTTCAGGACAAGTTTCAAAAGGTGAATGTTGCTAGTATTAAAAAAAAAAAAAAATTGAGAGAAAATGATCTACCAAGCAAATAAAGAATACAGCTACTGCTGCATAAGGCAGATGCAGTATAGAACTGAGGAGAACAGAGAACACTGGCAGCCCGGGAAGGCTCTTCCATAGTGGTCGAGTGGGCTCGACTTCCTGTTTCAGACCAAGCTCTGTGTCTTCTCCTTAATTGTACTCTTCTTGAGTCTCGTCGGTTGTGACCAGGTTTGTTCCGTGCCTGATCTGAACTTGAGGCAGCATGGCCCTGGCACATAGTCTTGCTTCTATCATAACAGTTCTGAAAATTTTAAGTGATCGGATCTCACTAGTCAGCCACAGGGAATGGGAACTCGTGATCCTCTTGCCTCAGCCTCCCAGAGTGCTGGAATTGCAGGTGTGCTTCACCACATCAGCTTAAATAGCTGTCATTTGTCAGTGTCTCCTCATTGAACCCCAGGAAGGATTCTCTAACACTCGGGGAAGGAAGCAGTGATTCCAGGGAGGAGACAAGAAACGAAGTTCTCCATGAAAGTGGTACACACTGATTACCCTTTCTCTTTCTGGCAGCCTGGTACATTCTGAAATGGGCTTGAAATTTTCAAAAGGTCTTCAGTGTTCAGTGGTTTCATACTTGCTGTATACTGACTCAGATCCTCACTCCACTAGCTGTATCAGGGAACCATAATTTAATAACTAAGTCAGGGGTTATTTTTAGTTGTCCATTTATGATGAATATAGGGAATTAGCTCACTAAAATAGCAGAGCCAAGTGATGTCTAAATATTTCTTCCAGTGCCTATTTGCCTTTGCAAGCGATAGCTAAAAATGAACTTTTCTTTTGACTACCAGGGATTGAACTCAAGACCTTGTGCTTGCCAATGAGGACTTATGGGCCTTTCCAGCTGAACTACCTTATCTAAATAATTAATGTATTTTTTAAAAAAAATACAGCTTTATAAAGATATTTGCATATCACATAAGTCACCCACTTAGCATACAATCCAAAGATTCTTTGTATGTTCGCAGGGTTTTGCACCCATCACCATGATCAATTTTAACATCTTTTCATCACGTGAGAAAGAAAACACATCATTACCAGTCGCCCCCATTTGGCGGCCATGCTGTTGCCAGGCTCATGGCCTCATAGAGGGCTGAAGGTATGTAAAGGAAGAAAGTCAAAAGCAGTCGGCAGAACAGAAGAATTCACGTGGCCACCCAACCAGCACCTTGGGAAGTCACCAGCCCTGGCTGTTCAAATCCAATTCTAGTTTGAAAACAGTCCTGAAATAGAGGCACATATGCAAGGTCACTTGATTTACTACAAAGGCAAAGCAATTGAGGAGGAAAAGGATAGTGTTCTTAACCAAAGTACTTGAAGGAGAAGAAATGACTGTGGGCCTTCACTACACCATATACAGAACATACTTGAAACATGTAAGAATATATATGAAGTGACCACAGAACTAAAAGTGAAAGGTGAAACAGACCCTTTCGATGAGAACAAAAAGCATATCTCTTTGCTCTTGGAGAAAAGCTTCTTAAACAGGACAATAAAAATATCAACCACTACACGCTGGGCTTGATGGAGCACCTCCACCCCACCCCACCCCTCACTCCCACCACCTTAATCCCAGAATGCTGGAAAGCTGAGGCAGGAAGATTGCAAGTTTGAGCCCAGCCTGGCCCTGTCTCATTGTAAAAAGAAAGGGATGTAGCTCATGTTCAATTCCCTGTACAGGAAATAAAATCAGTTAATATAAAAGACTGAAAACTGTTTATGTATGTCACAAGTTTTTTATCTCTGTTTCTATGTTTTCTGACCTCCATATATGTGTGTAGTGACTGAACCTGGGCTTTCTCATAGAGCCATAAGAGACAAAAAATAATTAAAACAAAACATTAGAAACAGTACAGAATTTCACTAAACAAGATGATAGGAATTCAACCACGGTTGTTACATTGCATATTGTTGTCTTCAAATTAGTTGTTCAGGTTACTAGCTATAAGAATGCAAAATTGGTCCAAAAATTGAAAACAGGAAAAAACAAGCATTGACTCTTCCTTTCAACTGACCAGTAGTAATCAGCAGGACAATTATCCAAGCTATCCTATGTACATACAATAATATGTTTTTTTCCTTCTTTCTCTCTTCCTTTCTTTAATCCTACCTGTTCCTTCCCTTTGAAAGTTTCTTTTCCTTTAACAGTATCTGTTGTATCTTTTGGATTTTATTTACTCTTTCAGGTTCTTACACTAGGGAGGCAGTATGATGTTTATACATGTGGGTCTAATTTTTTTTTTTTTTTTACTTAAAAGTATGGTCTCATTAAACTCCTCTTGGGTATTTTTATGGAAGAACTGAAAAATATAGTGCAGTGATATATGTGCACCTATGTTTATAGCAGCACATTTGTCATGCCTAAATATCGGAAGCAACCCAGATGCCTGTGAACTAAGGAATGGACCAAAAGATATGGTATTTTTGTATAATGGAACATTACTAAGCTATAAGAAAAAGAAAATCCCTGGCCCTTTTGATTGTTTTGAGTCAGAGTCTCACTAAATTTCCTGGCTGGCTCACTCTTGAGACCCCCCCGCTGCAGTTCCCTGCATGATGAGATGTTAGCGGTGCATCGCCAGGCCTGGCTTAGATGCCTAACTAGAGATATTCAATAAACCTGAGATGGGCGTAGGCCTCTCTATTTGTTGTCTGCATTTGCACATGTTCCTCATCTCCTAAGTTTATCAGGCCCTCTCTCTGGCCGTCACCTTCAGCTTAAGGTTCCAGAAAGGCAAGAGTGGCTAGTGACACACCACACTGACTGTGCTCTCCACAAGCGGCTGGTGTCTGCTCCAAACCCATCCAGCTGTGAAGAGCAGAACCTTCTGTCCCTGTCAGCTGGCAGGATAAATACAGCAAAGGAAAATCCAGGGCAAGGAAGTAGGGGGAATCTGATGCTGAGAGAGGAACAGCATCTGGAAAGGTCCACAGTGGTTAGCCACATGTCTAGGAGAGCTTCTGGGCCCAGAAGACATGACCTGCTCTTTTTGAAGATTCACATTAAATGATAAACACTTATGGCCTAGCAAGTATTTGCATGAAAAAGAAAGCAGGTGGTGGAAAGATGATGAGAGCGTGGGTTGGAATTTTCAAAGCCAGCTCCTTGCCCATCTTGGTGGCCACTGTGGGCTGCAAGTGTGGCCCCAGCCTGGCCCACCCCCGACTCCACACAGGGCTGTTCTGCCAGGACGGAAGGCCTGGAAGGGAGTGAGGTGAGCCCACAGGCCTTGCGTAGTGGCCCCATGAAGAGACCGGAGTCGAACTCAGATGTCCAGTTAGGCAGGAGGATAACTGAGTTGCTTCTGTCAACAGACAAAAACAAAACAAAAACCCAGCTTCTTTCCTTGTCTTCCTTGAAGGCCCCAGGGACACCCCGATGCACTAAAAATAGTCACTGAAGCCAGCACTGCAACCAGCAGTAGTTACAGAATAAAGTATAGTTTAACTTTGCTAAAAACAGATGGGTTTGTCCACACGCAAATGCAAAATACCCCAGTATCATAACCAAAATAAAGTGACAGTAGGGACCTGCTGGGTCCTCTGTGTGGCGGAGGCCTCCTCTCGCTTTCACACATTTGGCCCGGTTTTCGGCTCCTGTGGCTCCCAAGAGACCAAAAATAAACAAAGAAATACTGCTGCAAATATGACAGGCTTCCAAAGAGTCAAATGTGGTGGCACATGCCCGTAATCCCAGCACTCGGGAGGCTGAGACAGAAGGCTCTTTGCCAGTTGAAGACCAGCCTGGGCTACAAAGTGAGCTCAAGGCCAGCCCGAACTGCATAGTAAAAAGTTTGTCTCAGAAAGACAAAAAAAAAAAAAAAAAAAAAAAAAAAAAAAAAAAAAAAAAAAAAAAAAAAAAAAAAAAAAAAAAAAAAAAAAAGAAAGAAAGAAAGAAAGAAAGAAAAAAAAAAAACAAGTTGAAATGAAAAACTTGGTTGCTTAATGGTCTAAATCACAGACTATTTGCCCAAAAGATTACTTAGTACCTCCATCTACATTTTGGTTCCCTTTCTCTAGTGGAGTGAATTTCAGCTTTTAATTAGAACTGAAATCACTACGACACTGTGTTTAGTCTTATTTTGTTTCTGATACTGAGAGCTTTGATAAAACTATTCACTACATACAAATTCCTGCTTCCATTTCCCTAGTTAGGATTTCTTTCCCCTTATTTTCTCCTTCTATGGATCTCTGCTTTTTACTTGGGGATGGTGTTGAGGTGTAAACCACCGCTGCCGTTGCATCACAAGCTGCGGGGTGGGGGACTCCTCAGCACCCCAAGCCTTAATGTTTAGACAGGAGAAGAACAAAATTAGGGGCTGAGACCAATTCAGCACACGTGCATGAGTCAGTGCTGCGCAGACTGTTAGGTCATCGTTGTCAAGACTCTCAGGAGCTCGCTTTACCGAGCCCCGAGTCGTCCAAAGCCTGCCAGGACCTGCACTTGCGGGCCTCGGCACCGTCTGGCTACTTAAATTCCTGAGTCGGTTGCGCAGCGGGGGCCAGGCGCACCCGGCCGCCCCCTGGGCTTCTGCCTTTGCAGGTACCCCCACCTCTCCTTCCGGTGCACCTTAAGGGGTCCACATTCTAAACTCACTGCCGCCTGGCAGAAGAGAGGTCTGGGAAGCAGCCAGCCTGCTCCCTGTCCCCCCACCCCCACCCCAGCCCTGCTGGCCCTGGCCCTCAAGGGACACCGGAGGGGCACCCGGCACACCTCAAGGGAAAGCCTGAAAAGCGAGTTTATTCCTTCTGCTTCATCAAAAAGAGCTGCGTGTGAAACCGCAAAATTGGTAATATCGAAGGAACGTTTGTGTCACACCTGTCCTATACAGATAATGAAGATTATAAAACATAAGACCTAACACTTTTGAAATGGACGTGGAGCCAGGAGAAGGCTCAGTAAGGTAAGCGCTTCCCTGTCAAGCACAAGGGCCTGAGTTCAATCCCCAGTTCTGCAAAAATAAATAAATAAATAAATAAATAAATAAATAAATAAATAAATAAATGGACTTCATAGTTCCATGAATTGGTGTTACCTCATGGGTGTATCAGGACAGGTAGGAGTTACTCACTAAGTGATTTAGAATCTCATGTGGTCACAATGCCCTCGAGGGGCGAGGCACTGCGGCCCGAGAGTACAGAGGACAGGGCGCCGCCGCCCCCGGGTCGCTGTCCCCTCAGGGCTGCTGCTTGGCGGCGGCTGCCACCTGGTGGGCAGCTCACGTGTGCAGTTCTGTGAACCGCCTGCAGCCAGCCCAAGGAGCTCCGGGCTAACTTTGCAGAGATGCGGACGAACTTCCTGTAGACCGCGAGCGCCGAGTTCATAATCCTAGGCCACGTCAGGCAGAAAAGAAGAAAGCCTCCGGGCGGATTACCCTCGTGACATTCAAGCTGGTTTAGATGACGCGGGCCAGTAAATAAAAGGACCCAGAGCGAGGACACCGCCGAGAACTGAGAGTGAAGAGCGAGCGTGGAGCTCCGCCCTCAGGGCTCATCCTGACCGCCCTCCGCCAGCTCGGACCGGAGCCACTGGCTGGTGCCATGACTCAGTTTCCCCAGCTATAGAGTGAAAGTGGCAGTGACATTATGTTCTCGACCCGAAGGGCAGCTGTGAGGACGAGCGCTGTCGGCGTTCGGGACAGCGGCTCAGGCGGGCAGCAGGCGCGCCGCCGCGACACGCGCGGGCTGCAGGGCTGAGCAGGCCCTTCTCTGTCCCACAGGCAACGTGTTACCAGCACGTTCGGTCCAGTTGTGATGTAGTAGTCCAGTAAAATTACTCTGCGTGGGCACAAACATACACTCCTGAGTGAATGATTAAAAATTATTTGCTGTTAACATCTATTTCAAAAGCATAATCTATTTGAAATTATGACTCAGAACTAACAGAAAATAACTTTAGATATTCTCAGATTTTTTTTTCCTTCCCACTTAGTACTGATAAATCTTAATTTTTTTGTGATCTAAATAGACATTTACTTATTAAAATCATATACTTGATCCTTCAGGTGTGCTTTAACATCAGCTATAAACCAGTGATTATCAAACTAGTATACAGAAAGTTCTAATGGTTTCATTAGAATTTCCTTTATTATTTTATTTTGTTTTGTTTTATTTTTGTATTTTAAGAAAGGGTATACAAGGAGTTCAGGGTTCTCATTACTAGATCGGACTCCTAGCGATCCTCTTGTTTACAGCCTCCCAAGAGCTGGGATTAGAGGCTTGCAGGAGCATGCCCAACCTCAATTGCTGTCTCAGTGGGCCCCCCGGAAGAGGGGCCAGCACAGCAGGCCTGGGGATTGAGCACTCAGCTCCTGCACCTTCCTGTAGTCACTTTTAATCCACTGAGCTATTTGGCCGGCCCTATAATTTCCTTTAAATATACAGAGGATACTTAAAATTATTTTATCAGCAATCAAGGCAAAACATCTGGTTTACAAGGATGAATCATGACTGAAAGCTATTTTTCCATTCAAATTGTTCATGAAAGTCTGGAGGTGGAGGGGAATTAACACAGAGGCCTATAATCTGCATTCCAAAGTGTGTCCACAGACAACAGTGATAATGTCCTCCATGCCTGCTGCTGTGTCCAGAAAAAAAGAGTTCCAATTTTTGCATCTGAAACATTGCATCAGGCATGGCAGGTGCCTCCACAGGGGGCATCCACATAAATACCCAATTCTTTTTTTTTTTTTTTTTTGTATGTTAGGAAAAGGTCTACAGGGTATTCATGGATTGAACACCCTGAACCCTGCGCCTGCCTAAGCAGGCACTTTAATCCGCTGAGCTATTTGGCCAGCCCTTAAATACCCACTTCTGAGTCCCCTGAACTCCTCTAATAGGACAGTAAGGAAACATGCAAGGGAATGGGCACATGGATCCCTGGTGACGGGAGATGCTTCCATCTGCTCTGCTCAGGTGCCTGGGTGTGCTTCTGGGTGGCAGAAGGTCAGAGCAGGCAAAGACTCACTACTGTTGGAGCACGGCCCCTGAAGACAGCAATAATTATCTCGGGTAACGTAGAGCATTTCCATTGTTGGCAGTCAAGTTTATAGCCCTTTATTTTCTCTTTTCATCTGATCTATGCATTCTGAGCAATTAGAGAATCAAAAAAATATGTGAAATTAAATTTGTTTCCTTGAAATTGCCTAATATTCACATGCAGAGTGTGGCAAGGCTCCTTGCCATAAGGTACATTAAACTTCTCTTTGAACTGAGGAACGGTGGACGGAAAATCTGATGTCTAATTTTAAAGCTCAGTGGTAGAGAACTTGCCGAGCATTTGTGAAGCATCCTAGGTTCGATCTCTAGAACACCACACATGTGCACACACACCCCACAAAATCTAATATGAACATGTAATTTTTTCAATTATTCAGATTTTATTCAAACAATAAATGTTTGATAATATTCTTGCAAGTGGCAAGTTGAAACCTATTCTCTTTATTAGCAATTTATCAAGAAAACTAAAATTTAATAGATGATTTAATTGAATGGTATGACATTTTGTTATCAATTTGATACAAAACATGAATCAAATATTGGCCTTTGCCCCAGTATTTGCAATTCATAACTAGCATAGTTATCCATAGTTATATAAATCATGAAATATCAGAACATGAAGACTGTCATTATCAATGAGCTAAACAATGTTTAAATTTTATCTATAGTATCTCTATAATATATCTGAATATATCATTTACATATGAGTTATTTTAGAGATGGAAAAAGTCAACCACCCAGCACAATTTATTTCATCTTGGTGTACTCTGTTTTCTTTCTTTCTTTCTTTCTTTCTTTCTTTCTTTCTTTCTTTCTTTCTTTCTTTCTTTCTTTCTTTCCTTCCTTCCTTCCTTCCTTCCTTCCTTCCTTCCTTCCTTCCTTCCTTCCTTCCTTCCTTCCTTTCTTTCTTTCTTTCTTTCTTTCTTTCTTTCTTTTTGGTGGAACCGGGGATTGAACTCAGGCCCTTGCATTGAGAAAAATATTTTCTCTGCAACTTCAGCTCATTGGTGTTTTATTTTTTATATATTTAATATAAGGTCTCACTACATAGATTAGACTCATAGTGATCCTCCTGTTTTCAGCTTCCCAAGCGCTGGGATTACAGGTGCACGCCACAACCAGTCTCAGTCACCTTCTCGGTGTGCCTCTGGGGCGGGGCCAGCAGGCACATCGGGGACTGAACCCTGGTCCCTGCACCTGCCTAAGCATGTGCTTTAGTCCACGATGCACTTACAAAGAAATCCCGTTATGGCTTGTATCCAGGCCTCTTGCGAAGCCTCACACAGTTAGAGGTGGAGTCTTCCAAAGGTGGCTTGATCCCAGGTGTGTAATGCTCCAACTCTCAGTGTGTGGCTGGGATTGATTCCTGGTTGGTGCTAGAATTAAGGCTGTGCTATGGTTTGTGTGTAGTTGTCCCCCCATAACCTCATGTAGGTCATGGGCAGATGCAGCTGGAGGAGCAGCGTGTGGCTTGAGGGGTGGGGCCAGAGGACTAGGGTGGGGCCAGAAAGGGGGGGCCAGAGAGGCATGAACCATTACACTGGCCACCTGTGCTTTCCCAGGAAAACAAGACAAAGAGAATGATGCCAAATGGTTTTGAAAAAAATGGCTAACATCCTCCCAAATTTGGTAGAAATGTATATTTACAGGGTCTAAAATTTCAGCAAACTCCAAGCAGGATACATGAAATCCAGACAAATAATCAAACACCTAAAAACCAAAGATAAAGAATAAGGTATTCTTAGCAGCCAGCAGAAAGTGATTTGTAGAAACCCAAGCGGCAGGGGAGTGCTCGATAGAAATTACAGGGGCCAAAAAGAAGTGCAGCTTTTAAAAAAAATTCTGGAAGCTAAGTATTATTATTATTATTATTATAGTACTGGGGATTGAAATCAGGACCCTGCACTTGCCAGGTAAGTACTTATTCTACTGAGTTATCTTCACAACCTTTAGAAGTTAAGTATAACTAACCCCCAAAGTCTTTACTTAGAAAAAATATCCTTTAGGAATAAAAACAAAAATAAAGATATTTTAAGAGCAAGGAAAACAGACAAGAAAAAATAAGCCTTAAGAAATGGTTTTTACTAAAGGAAAGCCACTTTACAGATACCATAGTGATATCTGTACCCTTATAAGTGAAGGAGAAACCTTCATTTAGCACAAAGTAATAAATATTTGGGTAAATAGGCTTTATTTCTTGTGAGTTTTTAAAATATGCATGACTATTGAAACTAAAAAGTTCTTATAATATTTTTGATACAGCATTCCAGATGTTTAGATGTAATACATATAATGACTACAACATAAAATAAGAATAAGGGACCTTTCTTGTTGGAAGACTTACATTTTATACTTAACATGGTGAAATATTAACCACACATAGACTGCTAAAGATTAAGAGCAATCATTGTTGAATTGATATTACTTGGTTTAATGAAATTTTGTGTTATTTCTAATGCTTTTTTATTTTTATTTTTTGTCACTATTTTGTATGCTTTTGATTTGGTGGAACTGGGTATTGAACCCAGGCCCTTGTGCTTGCCAAGTGAGTACTTATTCTACTGAGCTATCTCCCCTGCCCACTATTTTATATTCTTTAAAAAAAAAAATCAAAAAATAAATTAAGATTGGGTAATGTGTATTGGAATTATAAAAAAAAAAAAACACTACTAAGTGAAATTAGTTAAGAAGTCACTAAATAGGGACTGGGGAGAGAGCTTAGTAGACTGAGCCCT
Organism: Ctenomys sociabilis; assembly: GCA_004027165.1. Classification (NCBI taxonomy): domain Eukaryota; kingdom Metazoa; phylum Chordata; class Mammalia; order Rodentia; family Ctenomyidae; genus Ctenomys; species Ctenomys sociabilis. The sequence continues at coordinate 6,147 of PVKA01015738.1, read as the reverse complement.
TGCCTGTCAAGTGCAGGGTCCTGAATCCTCAGTACTGCAAAAAAAAAAGAGAAGTCACAAACTAGATTAATGACAATTTACATAATATAATAAAATAAAGTAATTGAAAAGGAATGCTAAAATTTCCCAAAGGTTTGTTAAATAGGAAAAAACAAAAAGCCAGAGGGATTACACAAATAGAAAGAAGAAAAAGTAGACCTAGCCTAAAATGTTGGTACTTGCAATTGTAAGTACTCTGATCACATAAATTAAAAGACAGAGATTATCAGATTAAATTAAATAATACCATATTCAACTGTCTGTGTCCTAAAGACACCCACTGATTCGGACAAGATACACAGAATAGGATGGAGAACACAGTATGCGAATACTAATCAACTGAAAAGGAAGTTACTGTAGAAGCAAAAAAGACGTTGGAATGACGGTAATTACCAAGAACAAAGAATATGATGAAAAAAATCAATTCACTAAAATGCACAATATTGCTAGCTACAGATACACTTAACAATACAGCTTCAAAATACATAAACTAACCGGGTGTGGTGGCACAGGCCTGGAATGCCAGCACTCGGGAGGCTGAGGCAGGAGGATTGCTGTGAGTTCGAGACCAGCCTGAGCTATAAAGTGAGCTTAAGGCCAGCCTGAACTGCACAGTGAGACCCTGTCTCAAAAAGACAAAAAACAAACAAACAAACAAAAACAAAATACATAAGCTAAACCAGACACAACTGAAGGAACAAATGAACAAATCCAAAATTACTATAGCATTTTTAATATTTCTTTTTCCCATTCTGCATTAATTATACTTCTTTATATTGCTTAAAATATTATAAATTTGAGAAATTATTACAATATAGTAAGAAAATTTATTTATTTATTTAGTCTTTTTGAGACAAGGTCTCATGCAGTTTGGGCTAGCCTGGAGCTCACTTTGAAACCCAGGTTGGTCTTGAACTCACAGTGATCCCTCCTGCCTCAGCCTTCTGAATGCTGGGACTACAGTTAACATTTTAATTTCTAAATTCTTTTTAAGCCTTCATAAAATTTTACCTAAGATGATAAATTTATGTATATTAAGCACCAGGTGTGAAGATCTCAGAATATTAGAAGGATAAATAAATTCAAGAACCTGTGAGATATATAACAAAACAATACAAAAACCAAGCTCTACTCCCTATCATAAATCAAAAGTAACTTCAATTTGTGGCAGTCCTTTGATTTATAGGTTGGACCCAAGGTCTCTAAAGATGACAGCAGAATAAAAAGGTAAGTGACCCTAAGTTTCTTTCAGATAAAATGAAAGAAAAGGAGTGACCAAATCCCATCCCTCCATAAAAATAAGAAGCCTAAACAGTGTTGTGTGAGCCCCCACCCGCCTCAGACCCTTTCCCAAGTAGCAGCCCATCGCACGTACAGTCACCGTCTCATGCCAGTGTAGGCCTTGTGGCTAATGAAATCTCAAGATGCTTACGCCCTACAGAAAACACTACAGTACTTGTGTGTGGCCCACTCTCCTCCTGTGCGCTCCTGCTTGTTTTTGAGACAAGGCCCAGCTATGTAGCCACACCAATCCTGAACTCACTGTGTTCCTGCCTTACAGAGCATGTGCTGGGATTACAGGCATGTACCACTGTGTTCCACTTTCTTCCATATACTTTGTCAATGTTAAATTACTTATTTGTTTTTTTTTTTTTTTTTTTTGGCAGAACCGGGGATTGAACTCACATCCTTGCACTTGCCAGGGAAGTGCTTATTCCACTGAGCCATCTCCCTGGCCCCAATGTTAAATTATTTATAACAACTATTATGAATGCTATGCTACTGATTGCATTGTTTAGGAAATAATGATCAAAAATAAACGCTGTACATTTTCATTACAGTCAAGAGCATTCCTGTCTTAAGTGCAGTTTCAGTCCACAGCTCGGTTGAGGCTACAGACACAGAACATTTGGCTGGGCATAGAGGAACAACTGTACATCCATGGGCCTGGGGACGGTGTCCACCTTTTGGGTCTCAGGAATAGCACTGTTAGGAGCACTGCGGTGTGAATGGGAATTTGAACCCACCACTGTTAAACTTGTGAGTTTCTCTATAGCAGTTCTGGTGACATTCCTTAGGGTTCCACTGTTCTACATTGCCACTAGCAAGTACAAGGACCACACTCCCCTCAACTCACACAGTGTCACCAACATTTGCTACTTTCCACACCTGCCTGGCTTTGGCTGTCCCTGAACCGCCTCGGAGATAGGCCCTTCTGGCATCTGTCCTACTGTGCTCGTGTCACCTGTGAGGCCACCCTTCTTCCTGAGAGATGAACAGCACTTCCCACGGCCCCTGGGTCCTCCTGCAGCCCAGCACCCTTCTCTGTGGCGCAGTCCTCTGCCTGCCATCCATGCTGTCGGCCTCCACGCTCTGGTGGGATCTGGCTGATGGGGCACTGGCCACAGTCTGGAGGGGTCATGGTTCCATCCAGCGGTGGTGTCTCCCAGGGGTCGGTCTCTGCCTGGCTGTGGTTCTGTGTAGCCCTGGGAGGACCCAGCTAATTCTCTAATCAAAGCAAGCACCAAGTGACCCTCCCTGAGGCTTATTAAAGCCCAGACTATTGCCCTCACCCAGCTCAGAACTTCTTATTCTCCAGTTTGGGGCATTTGACCAATTGACATTTTCAGGGTAAGCTTGGAGAGCTGCTTCAAAAGCCACTGCTCTTGCCGGGTGTGGTGGCTCAGGCCTGTAATCCCAGCACTCGGGAGGCTGAGGCAGGAGGATTGTTGTGAGTTCAAGACCAGCCTGAGCTACAAAGTGAGCTTAAGGCCAGCCTGAACTGTATAGTGAAACCCTGCCTCAAAAAGACCAAAAAAAAAAAAAAAAAAAAAAACAAAACAAAAAAACCCCATTGCTCTTACATTATCTTCCTGGGGAGGTGCCAGTCCCTTTGTTATGTATTCACATATCAATGATTGATTTAGTGGCACTGGGGCTTCAGCCCACATATGGCCCTTTTCTACTATACTAAGCCACAAAGTTTCCCACACTGGGTTGCAACTTGCAATCCTCCTGCCTCAGCCTCCCAGAGAACTGGGATTGCAGTGCATACTGTGAATGCTGGTCCTCTGCGCTCTTTTTTAAAGGATCATTAATCATGTGTAAGCATAGAGTTAAACTGAATGAAAAATAGAAAAGCAGGAGCTGGGCATAGTGGCACGCACCTGTAATCCCAGTACTCAGGAGGCTGAAGCAGGAGGATCCTTATGAGTTCAACAACAGCCTGGGGTAAAAGAGAGTTCAAGGCCAGCCTGACCTGCACAGTGAGACACTTACTGTCTCAGAAAGACAAAGAAAGGTAAGGGGCATGGTTCACATCTGAAATCCCAGCACCATGGGTGCTAAGGCAGGAGGTTCTCTTGAGTTCAAGGCCAACCTGAAATGAATAGCAGGACTCTCCTCCAAAACAAGCCAAGCAGAGAGACCGGAAGCACAAAAGAAAAGTGTTGGGGAGCAGATTCCACCCCGGGAGCTGGGGTGAGGTGGTGGGAGAGGGTGCTGGTCTGCCGCAAATGCTCTGGCTCTGAGCTGCGCAGTCCAGGGGCTCCCCGCCAAGGGGAAAAGATTGGTCATAAAATAGAAAAGAAACTAATTCCCTCATAAAACTGTCAGAAATCTCCTTGGGACAGTTGGTTTTAGGGAAATCATGTTAATCACCCTCAGGAGATTTAGTAGGAGATTAGCAAATACATAAGATGACTCTTCTTTTTCCTTAAAGGGTTTGAATTGGTTTTATATTTATTTAAAACTGTTTAAGAAGATAGAAGAGAGAAATTCAAACAGTTTACAGTAGGCTTAGCACACTCCTGAACTGCAGGGTGGCTGGAAACTTTCCCTCTGAGGGTTGGCTCCAGGGGGCCAGCGATCTCATTCAGAAAAAATGTGCTAATTTAAGATGTGGCAGATGGAGTCCATTCATGAGAAGCAGACCAGCACACACGTGGCTTCCCCAGAGCAACAAATAACCCTATCTCTATAGTTTAAATTTGTGTTTTTCCAAATTTACTGTGAATAAACATTTTTGTTGCCACATCAATAAAATAAAAACAAGACAGCAATATATGATAGCCTGCTGGCCTGGGAAAAGCTGTTTGTTTGTTTATTTATTTATTTATTTATTTATTGCAGAACCAGGGATTGAGCGCAGGCCCTTGCACTTGCCAGGCAAATGCTTATTTTACTGAGCCATCTCCCCGGCCCGGGAGTCTGGTGCTGCAGGGGGGCTGGTGTCACTCTGTTCAGCTGAGGAGGACGAGTCACAGCTCTTCAGCACTTTGTCCGAATTCACTCGCTAGGAGCTGCTTCACGCGGAGGAGGTGCTTCTCCCCTCGTCCTTGATTATCGAACTTAAAAAAAACTTTCCTCCTGAACCAGCTGAGCTTCTGGTCCTCCTCATGAATGAAGTCAGGCTTACACAGACACACACACACACACACACACACACACACACACACACACACACACGGGATCTAGCACTGTCCCACAAAGGCCTGCTCCCATGACTTGGTTCTGTTTGGTGCTCCCAGGAGGCAGTGGAACCCTGAGGAGGGTGCTCAGCAGAAGGAAGCTGGTCATGCGGGGGCATTCTCGAAGGGGGTACTAGGATGTAAGGAGCTATTGAGCAGCCGCGCCCTAAAATGGCGCTGCGGGCTAGGCTGAGAAGCTTCCGCATACTTATCTCTGGGCTGTGGTTAAGACCATACTTGGAGGTCTAATGTATCTTCCTGTCTGCATAGACGTAGTCCGCCTATAGAGATAGGCCAAGTGGCAGACTGCCATTGGGACGGGGTTTCTATATGAGGGCCTAACGGGAAGTGCTCGGGGCAGTCGCAACGCCATGTAAAGAAGCTCAATAAAGAAATCTGTGTGTGAAGGAAGGAACGGTGGTCGTGTGTCTTTCTGTAGGCAGGAGGCGCGCGACTAGTGGTGGCCCGTACGGGGAGCTTGGAACCATCCATCGACCGGATCCAGAACCTTCATCTGGAAGGCCAGCCGCCCACATCGACAGGTGAGGAGCGGGCCCCGAAGGTACCTCGGGGAAGGAAGCGGGAGGACCCTTTAGCTGCTCGCCTGGTAGACAACAGGGAGCAATCGCCTCTCGGCTACTTGCCTGCGAGCGAGGGGGTTTCAAAAAGTGAAACCAAAAGCAGTGTGCCGTCTGCCACGGCTGTTTTAGGCAGACTGTAACGATGGGTGCGTCATCATCTCATCCAATATACAAAGCATTAAAGGGATTGCTTGCCTCTAAGGGCCTCAATCTCCGCACAAAGACCTTAGAGAACTTTTTGAGAGACATAGACCGTGCAGCGCCGTGGTTCGCACAAACGGGCAGCCTGTCTTTGCCATCTTGGGGCAAATTAGGGAAAGACCTAGAACATGCCCAAAGAGAAGATATCATTGGGGGAGGCACTTACCCACTTTGGAGGTTGGTGTGCAGTTGTTTAGAAAACCGAAAGAATGACAAGTTGATCTTAAGTGGAAAGGAAGCCTTACACCAGATTCAGGATGAGTGCTCAGAGCGGGGTAGCAGTAGGGAGTCTGCCTTTCAGGGAGCAACTGGGAAAGACGCGGTGCTTCCTGGGTGGTTTAGGAAACCAGACAAGCCAAGGGAGGAAGAGCAGAGTGCTGACGGGAGTGAGTCTGACACATCCTCTTCCGGTTCTGAGGAGGGGGATGAGGCACTCCTCGAGGCAGCACGCACCCTGTCTCTTGGGACTCCGTTGTGCACTAAGGGAAAGGCTCAAAAGAAAAGGAGTTCAATGGCGCTGCCGGTTGAACCCTCAGCGCTGCCGGCATATGAAGGGGGGCGTTGCTGTTTACAGGATCTATGGGGGAAACGCCCTGATGGCTTTATGCCTGGTGCGTTCCCTGTGTTTGAAGACCCTAACACTCAGCTGTGGCGGCAGCAGCCATTAGAATGGAAGGAGGTTAAATCTATAGCCGAATCTGTCCGCAACTACGGGCCTCAAGCTCCTTTTACCTTAGCTCAAGTGGAAAATATGCAACGGTTTGCTATGACCCCTACGGATTGGAAGAATTTGGCAAAATCTTGCTTATCCCCTGGACAGTACTTGGATTGGCGCACAGCAAATTTAGAATTTGCCA
>PVKA01015737.1:0-49380 GCA_004027165.1 Ctenomys sociabilis | reverse complement strand
TTTTGATATAATTCAGCTATTAAAAAAAGATAAGTAAGCAACTACACTCTTAATTCACTTGATAAGAGATATCTGCTAAAATAATATCTGTAAATATAATATCATGTATGCACCTTGTACAATACCAAAACGTTATGAAAACAGTTTGCAATGTATTAATTTATAGAATCTGTATGGTTAAGGTGTCTTGAAACTGTCTGATTGACATTTGTATTTTAATAAAATAAAAATAAATGGGAAAAAAAATTAAAAAGGAGAGAGAAAAAAAAAAAAATAAAGCTCCTGCAAGCAGGTGCAGGAACCAGGAGTTCAAGACTGAGCATGGTGGCATGTGCCTGTAATCTGAGCACTTGGGAGGTTGTAAACAAGAGAATCACTACAAGTCCAATCTAGTAGTGAGACCCTGAACAGCTTGTACACCCTTCCCTAAAAATACCAAATAAATAAATAAATAAATAAATAAATAAAATTTAATTGGTCTTATTCGTGCAATTTAGGTATATATAGTGATTACATTCACTATAAGGAATTTGTACCTGTATATGATATGTATTGAGCAATATTTCCCATTCTCCTTCCTTTGCTTCAATTACTGTTCCTCTCCTTATTTACAAAGCTTTGCTTCCTTTTATAAATTTTTCTTTTTTTTTTCCATTGAGCTTCTGTCCTTCCCTCTCCCCATTTTGACTCTAGTTCCCCTTTCCTTTTGAACTATTTTTTTCCTATTTCACCATATCTCTTGTACAAGTTGATTCTTACTTTTACTTTCCATTTCTCACACAAGCAAGACAATATGAATAAGTGTAGAATTTATAGAATTTATCTCATTGAGAAGTATGATCTCCAGATTCATTCATTTAGCAATAAGTGTGCCAAGTTTATCCTTCTTTGTGGATAAACAGTAATATTCAATTGCATTACAAATCTTTTTTGTCTACTCATCAGTTGATGAGCATTGGGATTGTTTCCAAGATTTAGCTGTTAGAAATTCTGCTGCTACAAACATGGGTATATGCATATATTGTTGTAGCATTTTTTTTTGTTGTGGGGTACCAGGGATTGAACTTAGGTAGTTGCATTTGCCAGGGAAGTGCTTATCCCTGAGCCATCTCCCTGACCCCAATTTCTGTAGTATTATAAAGTCTTTTGGGAAAATACCAAGAAGGGAAACAGCTGAGTCAAATGAAACCTCTAGTTTTAGTTTTGTAAGGCATTGCTACAATGATTTCCACAGTGGTTACACCAGTGTGCACTCCCACCAGCAGTAAAGAAGGCTTTCTATTTTCTTCACAGTCCCAACAGCATTTGTTAGTGGCTTATATTTTGTTCATAGCTATTCTTTCTGGAATGAAATGGAATGTCAGTGTTGTTTAAACTGGCATCTTTCAAATAGCCAGTGATGTACATGTTCTCATATGTTTATTTGCTCTTTGTACTACTTCATCTGAGAAGTATGTATTTATCTCAGATGCCAATTTCTGGATTATGTCTTTGAATTTAGGGGCTCTGACTTATTTTGGATCTTTAGATGTTCTAGTTATTTATTCTTTGTCTGAAAAGCAGCTGACATACACCTGATCTGTGGGCTATCTTTACATTGGTGATTTCTTTTTTCTATGGAAGTGCTTTTTTTAATAAGGTGAGTTCCTGAGTGTTGATTTTTTGTGCTATTTCCCATGTGATCTGGATTTTTTTCCATGAAGTCTGCCTATACTTACATCCTCAAAATTTGTACTTACTATCTCTTCCAGAAGATTCAGTATTTCTGTGTTAATATTTAGGTATTTGTTCCATTGATTTGAATTTAGCATATGATGATAGATGCAGATTTAGGTCTAGTGTCTGGTATGTGCAAAGCTAGTTTTACAAACACTACTTATTTAAAAGTTTATCTTTCTTACAGTAAGTGTGTTTGGAAGCCTTTGTAAAGATATTTGGCTGAATGTATTTGGAGTTGTTCCTTCATCTTCTAATCTGTTCTATTGATCCTCTGGTCAGGATTGATTGATTGTTTACTTATTGGTAGTTTCATGCTGATCTTATCACAGGAGCTCTATAGTATAATTTCAAGTAAGGGATTGTGATGGCCCCTTCTTTGCATTTGTTCAGCAGAATTTCTTTTTTTATTTTACAGTGAAAGGTTTTAGTTTTTGAACATTTAACATGATGTTGGCTATTGGCTTGTCATAGATAGTTTCATCAGATTGAGATAAAGGCCATATATTTCAATTTTTTGTTGGGTTTTTATTACAAAGGAGTGTTTGACTTTGTCTAAAGCATTTTCTGCATCTCTTCAGATGATTATGTGATTTTTGTCTTTGGTTCCATTGATATGGTATTTTACATTTATTGATTGTGTATGTTGGACCATCACTGTATTCTTAAGATGAATCCAAATTGGTCATGATGTATAATCTTCTTGATTGATTTGTGTTCTATAAGCCTCAATTACCAATATGCTAAAAATTTTTTTACACAGTTGGGACATTTTCTATTATGGCTTCTGTAATTATATTTTTATCCCACATAGAATGTCTTCTAATTTTTCTCCAATTCCAATTACCCTTAGAATAGTATTCTTAGTCCATTACTAGCTGTTGAATTAATTTTTCTTGTTCTCATATTGTTTGTAAGGTTTCTATGAGTAATTGATCACAAAGTAACTTTTTTCTTGATTTTTAATACTTTTGTTCATATTGCATATTTCTGCAATTTATGAATTCAATATAATTTTTACTCTGAATTTGATGGTGTCTATGTCTTTGATAAATTTTTCAATAGTTATTTCAACCATTTTGATCAGCTTCTTCAAATTTTTATTCGCTTTTCCTACATCTACATTAAAGGATTTCCTCCACCTCCAACCACCCTCCCACTGCCCACTGCCCACCCCACCCCCAGGCTCAGAATGCCTTAAGTTCAAGTCTGGTAAAGCATGAGGGTCTGGAGATCGAACCACAATATCCTGAGGTTGACTGTATTCACTTAAGCAGGCACTTAAACAACTGAGCTAATTGGCAGGTCCCCAAAGTGATTCTGTGTTTTGGGACATTTCAGTTTAGAATGAAATAAGATTTACTTGGTTTTGTTTGTTTGTTTTTTTGTTCTAGTACTAGGGATTGAACTCAGGACACTGCAATTCTCAGGTAAGCACTTATTCTACTAAGCTATCTCCGCAGGCCCCGCATATCTACATTGAGCAGTTTGTGTGTTGGTTCAATCATCTTTGGGGTTACATTCACTTTGAAATTAGCTCTTTTGTAATCACTTTACATGTCTGTGATATCTCACCTTAGCTTTCCTCTCCATCAGTATGTCTAGATAAGATTTAAGAGAGTTGAGAGTCATTGGGTACATTTTTTTTGCCTAGCCTTTTTTCATATGCCTGGAAACATTTATATACATATTTGTTTTTCTTTTTTGGCTAAAACTAAAACTTGAGAACAAATAGTGAGGAGGGTTTTTGGCTGATACAAAGCTATGTTTGGCTAAATTTTATTTTCCATTGATGTTTTAGTTTCTTCATCAAAGTTTCAATTTAATTTTTTGGTTCTATCATTATTTGCAAGAAGGGAGTCTATACTAGTGATCACAATGTCAACAAAACCAAGCCTAGAGTGGTGCATCCACTCTGGAAACCAGTGTGGAGACTCCTCAAATACTAGGATAGAGGTGCCATTGAAACCAGCTATTGCCCTCCTGGGTATTTTTCTGTAAGAACTGAAAACATACCACAGCGATATATGTGCATCCTTGCATATAACAAAACCAAGCCTGTATCAATCATAATATTGAAACTTGTTTTGCATATTTCATCCTTTTGTCTGTGGCCCTTGCTGACTACATTGTACTAGGAAGTATAAAGTGTGGGGATAGACAGAAAAAGAGTAAAGGAAAGGGAGTATGTCAAGGAACAGAGAGGAAGGTAAGAGATATGTCAGCAGATTAAAATATAAAAACTGTGTTCATTACAATTTTATATTACTGAGTCAGTACAATGTTGACTATTGTTTTGCCATACCTGGACTTTATATATTGAGATATAGACTATCTATTCCAATTTTATATAGGTTTATTTAAAATCATGAATGTTATCTCTGCATCTATTGAAATGGTCCCATGATTTTTGTCTTTGACTCTATTGATGTGGTTTATTAAATTTATTGATTTGCATATATTGAGCCATTCCTGTATTCCTGAAATAAATCTGACTTGGTCATGGTGATCTCACTTGGTCATCTTCTTGATCATTTAATGCACTCTATTTTCTACTAATTAATTGAGGATTTTTGTATCTATTTTCATTGAAGAGATTAGCCTATAATTTTCTTTTTTTGGATGTGGTTTCTATGTGATTTTGGAATGAAGGTAATATTTTCCTCCAGGAATAAACTAGGGAGAATTGCTTTCCTCTCAATTTCACTGGCAAGTTTGAGAAGAAATGCCATTAAATCTTCTGTAAATTTCTCATAGAATTCAACAGTGCATCCAGGACGTGGCTGTATTTCACTGCATTTTTAGTTTCACTGACTATTACTGGGTTATTCAGAATTTTTATATTTCCTTTTCTTCTTAATTTTTTTATTAATTTTAATGAGAAAGAAATAGCAATGAAGCAGTTTCAAAACATGTCAGTAGAACAGTTTCAATCATTAATACAACAGGCCAGCCCCTGAGTAAGTCCTTTTGTCACATTCCTGGGATCCTTTGCCCCCTGCTCTTTCTCTCTCTTGGGAAACATCCATCCATCCCATCCAGCACAAGCTCAGGCCAGACCAGTGTGGGAGTGAGCTACTGTGCTTCCCTCTGCTGGTTAGATTGCCCAGATAAAGGCCAGGACAGCCAGTGAGTGAGTCCTCCCATCACATTCTCAGGACCCCTTCCGCCCTGCTTTGCCTCTCAGGAAACTTCCACCCTTCCCATCCACCCCAAGCCCAAGCATAGGCCTAGTTAGGGTGTGGGAGAGCATCTGTGTTCCCCTGTGCTACCTGGACCAGAGGCACAAGAGGAGCACAACAGGTTCACTGTTGTGCCAAGGGCTACAGCAGGAAGCAGCTGAACACAGCAGCTAGACAAAAGCCAGCATAACTGTATAAACTCAAACTTAATAGATCAGCACCTGAATTTCATTACATGCTAAGGTTATAATAGCACCAAAACTCTACATCAAAGCTCAGAGATCAGTGCTATATGAAATGACAAAGAGAAAGAGCAAAATATAAACTCAGGCCTCAAGCCCACCCTGAACAAGTCAGAGCACACTAGCTCAGCCGAAATGTATGAATTAATAGTGTCGGAAGTAAAGAAATAACATACAAAAGGTAAAGAGGAAATCAGAGCAGAATTAATTTGTGGAAAAAATCTCTGAATTCATAGCATCTGAAGTAAAGAATCAAATACAGAAACACATGGAAGTTACCCCATGCTCAACCCAAAAAAGTGCAGAGGAAACTAGTTCACCTGAAATACACGAATTAATAGCATCAGAAGTAAACAAGCAAGAGCAGAAAGGTATAGAGGAAATGAGAGTAGAATTAATTTCTGAAATTAAAAGAAATGACAGAACTCATAGGATCTGAAGTAAAGAATCAAATGCAGAAATATATGGAAGAAATGCAACCTGAAAAATAAATCTGCAGTGAAAGAATTATAGCTGCTTGTGAAGAAGACATTGATTTTTAAAAAATCCAGGAGATTAGAAAAATGATGGATTCCTTGAATGAGCAATACAGGAACAAATAGATCACATGAAGTAGAGTCAAAAAGATATGGAGGAAATTAAAATCTCAATCACAAGCCTGCAAAACAGTTTGAGTGAAAGTGAAGACAGAGTTTCAGATCTTGATGATGCTGTTGTAACTAATAAAAATGTAACAAAAATATCTTAAAAACGACTTGAATGCAGGAAAAAATAATTCATCATCTTCAAGATAATGCAAAGATAGATAATGTGAGACTAATAGGCATAAATGAGAAAAAAAAAGGGCTGGGGAAATGGCTCAGTGGAATAAGTGCTCCCCTGGCAAGCACAAGGATCTGAGTTCAATCCCTGGTTCTGAAATTAAAAAAAAAAAAAAAAAGTCAATACAAATGATATAAAAAGAATATGGGAAGAAGTAATAGCAGAAAACTCAGGTAAACAAAGCATACAGAATGCCAAATAACTTCAATTCAATGAAAAACACACTGAGACATAAGATAGTCAAGAACCTAGAAATCCAGCACAAGATTAAAATACTGAATCCACTAGAGAAAAGAAGCAGATCATATTAAAAGGAAAACCTATCAGAATTATGACTGACTTCTTTTAACAAATCATGAAGGCAAGAAGAGAATGGCGCACAATACTTCAAGTCTTCTATGAAAACAAATTCCAGCCCAGACTACTATACCCTGGGAAATTCTGTTTCAAGTTGGATGGGGAAGTGAAATACTTCCATGAAAAAGAACAACTAAAGAATTTCACGATGACAAAGCCAACCCTACACAGACTACTAAAAGATGTTCTAGAGAGGGAACAAAATGATCAGAACTCCATCAATGAGAACAGCTGGAACCCCCTAAATAAGGCAAATAATTAAACACAGGACAAAAAGGAGAAAACAAAAGCAGGTAAATAACATGTCAATCATAAGTCAAAAGAAATCAATTACAACCATCAAAGTAAATGGACTTAATTCACCAATTAAGAAAAGTAGACTGACACAGTGGATTATGGAACAAAATCCAACACTATGCTGTGTACGAGAAACTTAACTCAAAAAAAATCATAGGCTGAAAGTCAAAGGATAGAAAACAGTACCACATGCCCCAGCAAGTCAGATAAAAGCAGGGATAGAAATCCAGTTCTCAGACAGTCTCATCTTTAAACCAACAATGATCAAATGAAATAAAAGAGGCCACTATGTACTGGTTAGGGGAAAAATTCAAGAGGAAGACGTAACACTCATAAATATGTATGCAACAAACAAGGTACAAGCCAACTATATAAGAGAAATCTTAATGGACATGAAAAATCTACTATACAATACAACAATCTTAATAGAAGACGTTAACACCCCCTTATACCAAAAAGATAGGTCAACCAGACAAAAAATGAGCAAAGATGTAGCAGAACTGAAACAGAGATTAGGACAAATGGACTTGGTGCATATATAAAGAGTGTTCCAACCCACCACAGCTGAATACACATTTTTCTCAGCTGCACATAAGTCATTTTCTAAAATAGATAAAAGACTGGTCCATAGATCATTTTTAAATATATGCAAGAAAACAGAAATTATTCCATGCATATATCTGACCACAGTGCAATGAAACTGGAAATAAATGATAAAAGAAACCAGAAAAAAACCCTAAATTTTTATGTAAAATATATAAATGTTTATTCACTCAGTAATCAATGGGTCACAGATGAAATTAAACAAGAAATTCAACAATATCTATAATTCAATGAAAACTCAACCACAACTTATTGGAATATATGGGATGGGACAAAAACAGTTAGCAGAGGGAAACTCATAGATGTGAATTCACACACTAGGAAAACACAATGGGAACAACTACACACCCTAATGCTACACTTCCATCATCTATAAAACAAAGAGAAAACCAACTGTAAAGCCTAACTATAGGAAGAATCATAAAGTTTAGAGCAGAAATTAATTCAAGTGAGATAAGAAAACAGTTTAAAGAATTAACGAATCAAAAAGATGGTTCTTTGAAAGACTAAATAAAATCAATGAGACTCTAGCTAACCTCATCAAAAAGAGGAAAGAAAAATTCAAATAAAATTAATAAGGACTGAAAAGAGTGTAATCACTACAGACCAAGTGGAAATTCAGAAGATTATCTATAGCTACTTTGAGAGTTTTTACACTCACAGTAGAAGACGCAGATGAAATGGACAGATTCCTCAAAAGGTAAAAATTACCAAAACTGAATAAAAAGGACAGAACAACTCTTCATAACCCATTAACAGCCAATGAAATAAGAGATATAATAAAAAGAATGTGACAAAAAAAAAAAAAACAACTCCAGGTCCTGATGGATTCACAGCTGAATTTTACACAAAATTCACAGAAGATATGATCCCTACACTCCTCAACCTCTTCAATGAATTTGAAAAGGAAACACTTCTCATAAAATCATTCATGGAGGCAAGTATTATACTGATATAAAAACAAGGAAAGACACACAAGAAAAGAGAACTACAGGCCAATCTCCCTCATGGGGGTAGAAGAAAAGATCCTCAGTAAAATACTAGGAAATGCAATATGATAAATCACCAAGAAGATCATGCACCATAACCAGGTAGGATTCATCCCAGAGATGCAAGCATGGTTCAATATTTGAAAATCTATCAATACAATAAAATATATCAATAGTGAAAAAATCTACAAACCACATGATTATCTAAATTGATGCAGAAAAGGCTTTTCACAAAGTCCAATACTCATTCATGTTCAAAGTCCTACAGAAAATTGGAATAGAAGGCCTCCACTTCAATTTGAAAAAAGACATCTATGACAACGCAACTGCTAATATAATTCTAAATGGGGAAAACCTGAAATCTTTAAATCTCAGATCTGGTTCTAGACAAGGATATCCTTTATCACCCCTCCTCTTCAATATACTTGGAATTATTAGGTAGAGCCATTAGAAAACATAGAAATAAAAAATAAAATAGAAATAAAAGGAATAAGAATAACTAAAGAAGAAGTTAAATTATCATTATTTGCAGATAATAAGATACTTTACCTGGAAGGCCCAAAAACTCCAACAAGAAGCTACTACAATTGATACACAAATTCAGTTGCATAGCAGAATACAAGTCAGTACCCAAAAGTCAATACCATTCCTTTACACACATAACAAATACACTCAGAGGGAAACTAGAGAAACAATACTTTTTACAATAACACTGTGGAAAATGAAACAAGTTGGAATTAATCTAACTAAAGAATTCAAAGATCATTCCAAAGAAAGTTACAGTACTCTGAAAAAAGAGATCATAAAGGATTTTAGAAAATGGAAATATATTCCCTGCTCATCGACAAGTAGAAGTAAGACTGAAAAGATGACCACACTCCAAAAATTGCTGTACAGATTTAATGCGATCCCTTTCAAACTATCAACAACATACCTCACATATTTAGAGAAATTGTTCCTAAAATTTATTTGAAACCAGAAAAGACCTAGAGTAGCAAAGGAAATCCTGGCCAAGAAAGACAGGGCATGAGGCATTCCAATTCCAGACTTGAGGTTCTACTACAACCTGCTGTGATAAAATCAGCATGGAATTGGCAATGAAGACCTGAGTATCAGTGGAATAGATTAGAAGATGCAGAGGCCTCTACAAACACACTCAGCCCTGACCTTCAACAAAGGGGCCTCCTTAACAAATGGTGGAAGAAAGATAGCCTCCATAACAAATGCTGCTGGGAATTCTGGCTCTCTACATGCCAAAAACTAAAACTTGACTCAAGTCTATCACCATGCACTAAGATAAACTCAAAATGGTTTAACGATCTAAACATTAAAATAGAAACACTCAATCTTTTGAAAAAGAAAGGGAGAACTCTTGAAGACATAGGAGTAGGCAAAGATTTCATGAACAAGAATTGAATCACAGATAATGCTTGAAAATATTAACAACTGGGACCACATTTTACTGAGAAGTGTTTTACATTGAAAAAATTGTCAAGAAAGTGCAAGGACAACCCACAAATTCTAAAAAATCTTAACTAATAAGCACTCAGACAAAGGTCTGCTCTCTAGAATTTATAAATAATTAAAACACATTAGCGCCCCAAAATTTAAAGACTCAATAATCCAGTAATGGGCATCTGAGATGAACACACACATCTCAGAGGACGAGATTAAGGAAGTGAATAAATATATGATAAAATGCTCCACATCACTAGCCATCCATGAAATGCAAATTAAAACAACACTGAAATACCATTTGACCCCAGAAAGGATGGCTATCATAAGGAAATAAACCAACAAATGTTGAAGAACCTGTGGGTAAAAGGGAACCTGTCTCCATTGCTGGCTGAAATGTAGGCTGGTGGAACCATTATGGAAATTAGTGCAGAGACTCTGTAAAACTCTAGGAATGGAAATCCCATTCAAGCCAGCTATTCCCCTACTGGGAATTTTCCCAGAGGAACTGAAAATATCATATCATAGTGATATACGGGTGCCTATGTTTATAGCAGCACAATTTGTGACAGCAAAATCTCGGAAACAAGATGCCCATCACATGAAGAATGGTTGAAAAAGATGTGGTATTTATATATAATGGAGTATTACTCAGCTATAAAAACGATAAACTTGAGGCATTTATATTTAAGTGGATGGCCCTTAATCATATACTCATAAGTGAAATAAACCAGACACACATGTACAAATGTTGTATAGTCTCCTTAGTATTAGAAATCAAAAGCAGAAATACAAATAGAAAGGTATAACAATAGCTAAAAAGAATTTAGTCAAAATATTAGGGGATACTGAAGCACATATGTTGCAGGGTAATAATCAGTTTCTCTTCTGGATGGTTAACAACCTAAGTTTGCAAATCAAAAATTGGAGAAATAGAAGGGCTGCAGGGTCAGCAAACATTTTAGCCCTAGCATTTCAAGGTAATTGAAAACTCAGGACATAGGAGAACCTGTATTCTAACATCATGTAATTCAGTTGAGCCCCAAATTTTCTAATCAAGGAGATTGTGGAGCCACAGAGGAATGTGATAGATTTTCTATAGTGTGCCTAAGGAAATCCATATGGAAACAAAACATTCTCTAAGGTTTTCACAGAGAGCAAATTGGTCAAGCAATGGCCGTGACTCATCCACATGGCTACACTGACAAAGGAGCTACAAAGTGAGGTACAGGGTTACAGGATAAACCCTGAGGGGATTTGATTGACATCATCAGAAACAAAAGTTAAATTTTTTGTTATATAGGTCTTGATTTATGTCTGTCTTACCCATCCAGCAGAAAAGAATAAAAACGAGGTATATAAAATAAGGCCATAATAATAATAAGCTGAGCTATAAATAGCATTAGTTAACAACTTCTGCGGATAACCCACTACTATTGTGGACTGCTGACCTGTGTTGGATTGCTTTGCTGAATTCATGAACCTAGAGTTTGTAGATGTCAATGGAATACCCATATCTGACAGAACTAAAAAAGGGGGGGGGGATATAAAGGCAGGTCTATTCTGTATCTGTATATACAAAATAGTTAAGATAGATATACACATACTTTCACTTAAATCAATGAGAAGAAATATTTGTACTAATAATGTTTGGACAGGATACCCTGTCTGTATCTTGTAGTATAGATAACCACAAAGAAAGTAACAATGTACAAGCTATAAATCATTGAAACTGTCCTATTAATCAGCTTTGAAACTGTCTTATTGCTACATGTTTCTCAGTAAAATAAAATTTAAAAATAAAAAATACCACATTTTTTTCATCCATTCTTCAAGTAACAGGCATCTTGCTTGTTTCCATGAACTGGTTATCACAAATTTGGATGCTGTAAACATAAGTAAACATATATCACTATGATATGATGCTTTCATATCATCTGGGAAAATTCCCAGTAGGTGGATAGCTGGCTTGAATGGGATTTCCAGTCCTAGTTTTCTAAGGACTCTCCACACTGATATCCATAAGGGATGCACCAGCCTACATTCCCACCAGCAATGGAGAAGGGTTCCTTTTTGCTGACAGCCTCTCCAACATTTGCTGTTGATTGATTTCTTTATGATAGCCATTCTTTCTGGGGTGAGATGGTATTTCAGTGTTGTTTTAATTTGCATTTCATAGATGGCTCGCGATGTGGAGCATCTTTCTCACATGTTTATTCATTTCTTTAATTTGGTCCTGTGAGAAGTGTGTGTTCACCTCAGATGGCCATTTCTGGATTGGGTCTTTAAAATTTGAGGCCCTAATGCTTTTTTAAGTTCTGTATAAATTCTGGAGAGCAAACCTTTTGAGTGTTTATTATTCAAGAGTTTATCCAAATATGTGAGTTGTCTTTTCACTTTTTTGGTAATTTCTTTTGACATGCCAAAACTTCTCAGTAAAAGAGGGTCCCAGTTTTTAATTCTTTCAAGTGTTGTCCGTGTGATTTGATTCTTGTTCATGAACTTTGTGCCTACCCCTATATCTTCAAGAGTTCCCCATACTTTCTCTTCCAGGAGATTGTTTCTGTCTTAATGTTTAGATCTTTAATCCATTTTAAATTTAGCTTAGCGCATGGTGATAGATCTGGGTCAAGTTTTAATTTTCACCATGTAGAGAGCCAGTTTTTCAAGCAACATTTCTTAAAGAGCCTATCTTCCTTCCAGCGCGAGTGTTTGGCCACTTTCTTGAAGAACAGGAGACTGAATGTGTTCCTAAAGGCTTCTTCATCTTGTAATCTATTTCAGTGATACTCAGGTCTATTTCATTGCCAGAATCGTCCTGATTTTACCACAATAGCTTTGTAATATGATTTCTAATACAGAATTTTAATGCCTCCTGCGTTGTCCTTGTTGCCCAGGATTGTCTTTGCTATTCTAGGTATTTGCTGGTTCTAAGTAAAATGTAGCAATGATTTCTTACGTCTGTGAGGTCTGAGGTTGTAGTTTGATAGGGATTGCATTAAATCTCTACAGTAATTTTGGGACTATGGCCATCTTCACAATGTTGGTTCTTCCTATCCAGGAGCAAGGAATGTTTTTATGTTTTCTAAAATCCTCTATGATCTCTTTTTTAAGAATACTGTAAATTTCCTTGGAAAGATCTTTGATTTCTTTAGATTAATTCCAAGGTATTTCATTTTCTGTGGTGCTGTTTTAAAAGCTAGTGTTTCTCTAATTTCCCTCTCCATGTGTTTGTTGTCTGTGTAGAGAAATGCTATTGACTTTTGGGTATTGACTTTGTATCCTGCTATGCTACTGAAATTGTGTATCAATTCTAGCAGCTTCTTGGTGGAGGTTTTTGGGTCTTCCAAGTAAACTATCATATTTATCTGCAAATAATAATTTAACTTCTTGTTTACCTTTTCTTATTCCTTTTATTTCTCTCTCTTGTCTAATGATTCTAGATAATGATTCCAGAACTATATTGAATAGGAGTAGTGATAGAGGACATCTTTGTCTAGTACCAGATCCGAGAGTAAAAGATTTCAGTTCTTCCCCATTTAGAATTATGTTAGCTTTTGGCTGTTCTGGATGGCTTTTATCAGATTGAAATTGAGGCCATCTATTTCAATTTTCTGTAGGGTTTTAAAAATGAATGAGTGTTGGACTTTGTGAAAAGCCTTTTCTGCATCAGTTGAGATGGTCATGTGGTTTTAGATTTGGCTCTATTGATACTGTGTATTGCAATTATACATTTTCATATATTGAACTATGCTTGCTTCCCTGGGATGAATCTTACCTGGTCATGGTGTATAATCATCTTAATGATTTGCTATATTCTATCTTCTGGGATTTTATTAATAATTTTGCATAAATGTTCATGAGGGAGATTAGACTGTAGTTCTCTTTTCTTTTTTTCTTTTTCTTTTTTTTTTTTTTGTCTTTTTGAGACAGGGTCTCACTATGCAGCTCAGGCTGGCCTTAAGCTCACTTTGTAGCTCAGGCTGGTCTCGAACTCACAACAATCCTCCTGCCTCAGCCTCCCGAGTGCTGGGATTACAGGCATGCGCCACCATGCCCGGCTTGTAGTTCTCTTTTCTAGTTTTGTCTTTCTTTAGTTTTGGTTTCAGTATAATACTTGCCTCCAGGAGTGATTTTGTGAGGGTTACTTCCTTTTCAATTTTATTGAACAGTTTGAGGAGTATAGGGATTATACATTCTTTCAATTTCTTGTTGAATAAAGCTATGTCCATCAGGAGCTGGACTTATCTTTGTTAGTAGACTTTTTATTAAATTTTGTACTTCACTGGCTGTTATTGGATTATTCAGAGCAGTTATATCTTCTTGATTCAGTTTTTGTAATTTGTACCTTTCTAGGAATTTGTCCATTTCATCTGTGTCTTCTATTCTGTGAGAGTAAAACTTCTCGAAGTAGCTATTGATAATCTTGTGAATTTCCACTTGGTCTTGGCAATTACATCCTTTTCATTCCTATTGCTTGTATTTGAATATTTTCTTTCCTCTTTTTCATGAGGTTCACTAGGAGCTTATCAATTTCATTTAATCTTAGAACCAGCTTTTTGATTCATTAGGTCTTTGAATTATTTTCTTCTCAATTGGATTAATATCTGCTCTAATCTTTATGATTTCTTCCTGTGTTTGGGCTTTGTCTTTGTTTTGTTGTTCCTTTTCCAGATGTTGGAGGTGAAACTTCAGCGTGTTTATTTTTTCCTGTTCTGTTTTCCCAATGTGTGTGTTCCCCACTGTAAATTTCCCTCAGGAATTGCTTTCATCATATATCATAAGTTCCTATAAGTTTTACTGAAATTTTCATTGAATTTTAGATAGTGTTAGATTTCTTGTTTAATTTCATCTGTGACCCATTGGTTGCTGAGTAAAGTGTTTTTTAATTTTCATGTATTTATGAGGTTTTTCTGGTTTCTTTTGTTGTTTACTTCCAGTTTCATTGCACTGTGGTCAAATAGTAGGCAGTGGATAATTTCTGTTTCCTTGCATATACTTAAGCATAACCTATGGTCTAGTATATGATCTATTTTAGAAAATGAGCCATGTGCAGCTGAAAAAAATATACATTAACCTGTGGTTGTGCAGAACATTCTGTATATGTCCACCAAATCTATTTTTTCCAAGCTCTGGTTCAGTTCTGCTACTTCTTTGCTCACTTTCTGTCTGTTAGACCTGTCTTTTTGAGATAAGGGCATGATAAAGTCTCCTATTAAGATTGTGGTATTGGATATAAGATTTTTCATATCCATTAAGATTTGTCTTACATAGTCATGTGCTCCCATGTTTGGTGCACAGATATTTATGAGTATTACCTCTTCCTCTTGAATTTTCCCCCTAAGCAGTATATAGTGGCCTTCTTTTTTTTATTTGATCATTATTGATATGATGTTGAGACTTTCTGAGAACAGAATTGCTTTCCCTGCCATTTTCTGAGTTGCTGGGTCATGTAGTATTGTTTTCTGTCCTTTGACTTTCAGCCTATGAATTTCTTTATGTGTTAAATGTGTTTCTTGTATACAGCATATTTTTTAATGCTGTACCAGTCTATTTGTTTTAATTGGTGAACTTAGTCAGATTACATTG
Source organism: Ctenomys sociabilis (assembly GCA_004027165.1). NCBI lineage: Eukaryota > Metazoa > Chordata > Mammalia > Rodentia > Ctenomyidae > Ctenomys > Ctenomys sociabilis. The sequence continues at coordinate 34,128 of PVKA01015737.1, read as the reverse complement.
ATGGCTATAATTGAGATGTATTGACTTATGGTAGACATGTTATTAACTGCTGTTGTTTATTCCTTTTTCTCCTGTTTAATTGTTTGCTTTATTTAGTGGTTTCCTTCTTTTCTTGTTCATGGAGTTGTGCTCATTTTGGTCCCTCTCTAGAATATCTTTTAGTAGTCTGTGTAGGGTTGGCTTTGTCATCATGAAATTCTTTAGCTGTTCTTTGTCATGGAAGCATTTCACTTCCCCATCAAACTTGAAACAGAGTTTCCCAGGGTATAGTATTCTGGGCTGGAATTTGTTTTCATAAAGGACTTCAAGTACTTTGCTCCATTCTCTTCTTGCTTTCATGGTTTGTGAAGAGAAGTCTGCCATTATTCTGATGGGTTTTCCTTTAATTGTGATCCGTTTCTTGTCTCTAGCAGCTTTCAGTGTATTGTTCTTGTGCTGTATTTCTGGGATCCTGACTATTATATGTCTCATTGTAGTTTTATTTGGGTTGAAGTTATTTGGCTTTCTGAATGCTTCGTTTACCTGAATATCAGATTGTTTCCTCATATTTGGGAAGTTTTCTGTGATTACTTCTGTCCATATTCTTTTTATATCGTTTGTATTGACTCCTTTCTCATTGCTGCCTAGTAGTCTCATATTTTTCATCTTTGCATAGTCTTGCAAGTGTTGAATTATTTTTTCCTGCATCCTTGTTGTTTTTAAGAAGTCATTTCTTTACCTTTTCACTACCTTCATCTTCAAGATCTAAACCTCTGTCTTCAAGATCTGAAATTCTATCTTCACTTTCACTCAAATGGTTTTGCAACCTTCTGATTGAAATTTCAAATTTCTCTATATCTCTTTGAGTCTGCTTCATGCTATCTCTTTCATTCCTGAATGCATCATTTTTCTAATCTCTATTTTTTATCAGTGTCTCCCTGAGAAACAGTTATTAATTCTTTTACAACAGAGATTATTTCTGAAATGATTTCCTCTGTAAGTTTCTGCAGTTGATTCTTTACTTTAGAGACTATTGATTCAGAGATTTCTTTTTTTTATTTCAGTGGTTATATGTGATCTGAATTCCTCTATACCTTTTTGCTGTTTCTTTATTTTAGATGCTATTGGTTCAGAAATTTCATCTGTGTGACTTCCAATTTCTTTTGTGCTAGTGTCCTCTGCACTTGGTGTAGGTAAGTTTGGGGCCTGAGATTGCATTTTCTTCCTTCTCTTTGTCATTTTGTATAGCATTGTCTTCTGACTTTTGGTGTAAAGTTTGGTGCAGTTATAACCTTAGTATCTACTGAAATTTAGGTGCAGATCTATGAAGTTTGAATTCATCCCGTTGTGTCTGGCTTGTGTTTGGCTGCGGTGCTGAGCTCCTTCCTGCTGCAGCTCTTATAAGTGAACCTACTGTGCCCCTCTGGCAAGATTTTCTCCTCTCGTATTAGCTGTATTTGGCCCATAGTCTCTGCAGGGACTTCACCTGCAGAGTTTCACCCCTGGACTGGGTCTGGAGGGGCCCAGAAGGTGCAGTGGGTCTCAGAATCTCTCCCACACACTTGCAGGGCCTGGGATTGTGTTGGGTCTGTAGATGTGCAGACAGCGAGGAGGAAGTTGTAACTCACATAGCATGCTTGGCCTGGGTCCGCAGAGGTCCAGTGGGTGCAAGGGAGTGTGGAAGCTCTTCCACACACTCACAGGGTCTGGACTTGGGCTCTGAGTTTTATTTCTTAATCAACTTTGATAGTCTTCTTTTGATTGGTGAATTGAAGCCATTTATATTGTTGGTTATAACTGATATGTATTTCCTTAACTTTGTTATATTATTTTCCTGTTGTACACTCACTACTCTTCTGCTCCTTAATTGCTTGCTCTACTTAGTGGTTCCTTTCTGTTGTTCTTGAAGTTATGGTCATTTTTATCTCTTTGTAGAACATTTTTTAGTACTATTTGTAAGGTTGATTAATATTTTTTCAATTGTCCTTTGTCATGAACTATCCTATTTCTCCATTAATTTTGAAAAATAGTTTGTATAATTCATCAATCTGATTGGAGGTTGTTTACTATGGGTCTGAAACACTTCACTCCAATCTTTTCTTTACATAATGGTTTGTGCTGACAAGTCTTCCAGGATTCTGATGAGGTTTCCATTGTAAGTGAGCCCTTCCTTTTCTCTAACAGATTTTAATGTTCTACATATTTGTTGAATTTCCGGAATCTTAAATTTATGTGTTTATGCTTATATTTATTTTGATCATGACTCACTGCCGTTCTATATGCCTCACTTAGCTGTATGACAGATTATTTTCTCATGCTTGGAATATTTTCTGCTAATACAAATGATCTCTTCATGTCATTTATTTTAACTCTTACTGTTTTGTTAACACCTCTTCATCTTTGTTTTTTTTCTTTGTTTTTTGTTTTTTTGTATTTTTAGGACAGGATCACAGGATATATAGAATCCACTGTGTAGATAGTGATCCTCCTATCTACAGCCTCCCAAGTGCTGGTATTATAGGTGTGAGCCACCACACTGTATCAGCACACACTGTAGGTGGGGCTGGCATGGCAGGCCCAGGGATCAAACTCCTGGTTCCTGTCTGCCTAAGCAGGTACTTTAATCTACTGAGCTATCTGGGCAGCCTGATATGCATATCTAAATTTAAAACACGTGGTAAATGTCTATTATTGTTTAAAATAGATATGGTGGGACATAACATGTCAGGAAAAAACTAGTTTCTGGGTGATTTATTTAGAAATACAAATGTATAAAAGCTTATTGGGAAGGTCATATATTAATGATATTCCCATAGAAATATAATAAGGCATGATAGATAGATCATAGATGATAGATAGATAGATAGATGATAGATAGATAGATAGATAGATAGATAGATAGATGCAAAGCGTTACATGAAAGTAAGAATTAATGTAAAACTAAATGTAAAAAATTACTCTGCTCAACTTTCTGTAATCCTGCTTCCTTGTAAGACAGCAAGGATGCTCAGTGTACCATTGATAAATCATCAATAGACTGAGAGTTAGCAGAATAGGCTTACAAAACAAATCAAAGTAAAGGTCAAAATGTTTCTAAGTACACAAAACCAACTAAAAAGCATTGTTATGGTAATCATGACCATTGTACACAGATGTACCTTAAACAAGAATAAGACAATGTTAGGTTTGCATTCTTGTGTGTTTAAAATGCCACCAAAGGGAAAACTAAAGGGAACAACAAAGCTGGGAGGCTGTGCCCAAGCTCCCAGAAAAAAAAAAAATGTATGCTGAGTAATGGTCACGCTGTCCCTAAAGGTACTGTTCTATGTTAAATGACAAATTTGTTTGCCAAACAGGATGCAGTTACTGCCTTTAACACCTCTGTACTGCTAAGGCTCTCTAACCATTTGTCCGCTCCTACATGAGTATGAGACCAAGCGGTCTCAGGCCCGGTAATAAAAGGCTCATATTTAAATTTTAATTTGGACTCAGATCTGGTTTCTATGTTGAGAACCCATAACAATAGATAGATAGATAGATAGATAGATAGATAGATAGATAGATAGATAGATGATAGATAGATGATAGATAGATAGATGATAGACAGATAGATAGATAATTTAATAAGTGTCACTTTTTCTTTGAGCTACAGATGTCAGATATTGTGTACCAGCAACAAGAAAAGAAACTAAATGTGGCTCCAACCTTCCTATGAACCATCCTCCAAAGTTCCAAGATACTTCACTTCACTGGGAGATCTTACATACCACAGACTTAAGAAAAAAATGAAAGGGATTAAAAGCTCTATGTCTCAATTTTTGCTAAAACTTTTGCTGAAATAGTTCATTGCCCTGGAGCACCTTAGTGTTCCTTATAACAATGATCATTTTAAATAATCATTGCTCATAAACTGCACTCAATTTTTCAGGAAACAGAGTACTTTAAGCTATAAAGACCCATTTCTGAACATATTTATAGTGTTTGAAATAAGAGTACAAATAAGAATTCAAATAGTATACACAAATCTCAGGGTGATCAAAGGCCCTTTCACTTTTGATCAAAAACTATAGCAATGTCCAGAAAGTCAAAGTATGGTGAGCAATGATTTTAAACTATTTTCAGAAAGAAAAGATAAAAAAGAACAAGTTAAATTACATCTAAATCTATTTGTTTATTCATTCATTTATTTTTGGAGTGTTTGGTTGTTACAGGGTTTCACTGTGCAGCACAGCCTCATGGTGATCCTCTTGCTTTCAGCCTCCCCAGTTCTGGGATTACAGGCATGTACCACTATGCCCAAAATCTGGTGGGTTCAGCCTACCCTGTGGGTGGGGTTGGTGTGCCATGTGGTGCCTGGATTGAACTGTGGTCTCTGAGCTTGCCTAAGTTTTCCTAAGCAGGAGCTTTAGTCTGCTGAGCTATCTCACCAGATCCTACATCCAAATCTAAACTCAGTTTCCTCTGCCTTTCCTTTGATCATTCATTTTGTTTAGGGTGTTTTCAAAAGAATTTCATGAGATTTATTGCAGATAAAATATGTGAAGTCTGCTTGCACAATAAGTGAAATGCTGTAGATGTTAAAATTATTATTTGAATATTAAATAAATCATGAAAAGAGTACTTATATTAGGCCAGGGGGTCATTTTAAAACATAAGAAAGTGGTTTGGGGAGATTGCTCAGTGGGATAAATGTTTGCCTAGCAAGCACAAGATCTTGAGTTTGATGCCCAGTACCTCAAAAAATAAAATATAAGAAGGATATAAAATCTTTAGAAGCAAGTTTTTGAGATGAACCCAGTGAATGTCATATGGACCCCAGGAGTTCTTATATTTACAAGGTCTGAAAGCAGTTGAGCAGTGCCAGTAGGCATAAACTCCTGCTTCAAGATTCTCTTAGACAATCAGAGGAGACCAATTAATTTTTAATATATTTCACTTTAATTGATTCATAGTAATTATACATATTTATAAGTACTGTGTAAGATTTCAATGCATTATATTATATCTAATAAGATTATAGTAGAGAACAAGTTTTAATTCCATTATACTGGTTGATAGAAATGGTGAGAGAGGTTACTCTTAGTGGATAATTAGGATAGTTTTGATGCCCACAGGACTTGTTAAAGTGAACTATCACCCTCCACTGAAGCTACACAGGTAGTGGAATGGGAATTCCACCAAGTTGAAGCTGCTGGTCCCTTAGAATTCACAGGGAATTGTTTCCTTTTGTTTTGTTTTTAATTGAGAGCCACTCTGAAAATGGACAGAAAGTACTACAAACCAGCAGGTGCTTTACTAGTTGACAGTCCCATTGACTCATTCAGGGAGAAGCCCTTTCACCTTTGAGCTCATTGCTGAAATAAAAACACACTTGGGGATAGAGTGGCACACCACGATTGTCCCTGCTGTACTTGAGGGGCAGCCTTCAGGGACAATTTGAGGTCAGAAAGGGAAACATAAAAACAAACAAAAGAGATAGCTTCCAGGAACTCTATTCTTTTTCATGTAACATCTAAATACAATTTTCTGTGAAGTTCGAATTGTGGCATTGTGTCACTAGAGTGCAAAATTGTGTAAACCCAGTTAACTGCCCGAATTTGGTTCAATCGCCTGATAACATTTTCTTTACAATGCCTGATCTTATAGCAACTTCTCTGGGTACTCCTTTGATTCAAGAAGTGTATTTGGCCTACATACCTGATACATCCTGGCTTAGACCTCTTACATGGATGGACCAACTCCCAGAGGTTTCCCATTCTACAAAGATTATATATGTTATTCTGCCTGGGCTACAAATTTTAATGTATTCATAGGAACAGGCTAAGCTTAATATTACATCTCATTTTGTATGTCTTCCCTTGTGTGTAGCTCATCTACGACAAGGTGCTAGCCTTTGCATGTTGGCTGCAGATCAGACTTGGCAAGAACAACTAAAGGACAATTTGCCTTGTTAACCCTAAATTCTATTCCACTGGACGGTAACCTTGTAAGAGATTTTAAACCTACCATTCCTGACTATATTCCAGAAGCTCGTGTCCCTCACTTTGAGGAAGGTGATATGGGCACATGGTGGCCTTGCAGGGATCCATACCACGAATGGGCTATATGCAAATTTAATTATTCCTTTACACACTGGTCCCCTATGGGTTTTCTTCTAGGGAAAGATCAAGACTGGCACAAGATTTCTTTTGCAGATTCCTCCCACTATATCATGATCTCAGAGGCCTTGTCCAGTGTTACATGGTCAGGTAGAGGCCTCAATCCTCCCATCCCCAGACTCATTATCCATAGCAGAAATGGGCCCATACAATGTACTTTATGGAAGCTAGCCTTATTTTCTCATGCTGGGCAGCTGCAGACTGGGCATTTGCAGCCAGTAAAGGGGGAAAAGGTCAAAGTAGTATTTCAAGACCATAAATACATAAAGGTAAATATATGTGTTCATGATCCTCATGTATTATGGATAGGGAAGGTAGGATGGGAACCAAATATGTTCTCATGGACCAGTTGTTATCTAACCCATTGCATCATGCCTGACTGCCTTTCAAACCACTCCATGGTAATAATCATGAGCAGAATGCCTGGAGTTTGGCTTCCTGTCAATCTAACTGAGCCTTGGTATCATTCTCCTACTTCCCTCTTGGTGGAGACCTTAATTGAAAGATTTAGCAAATGGACCAAGAGGATACTGGGATTAATTATAGGGATAATTTCCTTAATGCTGTTGATAGCCATCACAGCTATTGGCTCTGCGACATTAATTCACTCAATACAAACTGCTCACTTTGTAGACAACTGGACAAGAATGGGTGATGACAGTTGGAAAATTCAAAGAGAAATTGATGGCAAATTGCAGACTCATGGAATGGCAGCGATGAGATTTATACTAGCACTAAAAATGTCAATGGTACAATAATGTAGCATGAAGGAGGAATGTCCCCCAAGTATCCCTCACATTTCTGGGGGACCAATTCTTTTGAAACTGGTTACCTTATTAAGTCATATGTCAGCATGGAAAGGTTTTATATGGAGGAATCAATCCTCCTATAATTTGCATCTAAAATTTAAAAGGAACAGTGCATTTTGCTCAGGCATGTGTTCACTTCTCTTACCTGTTGCTTGTAGGACCAAGTTATTGGAACCCTTCTAACTATACCATCACATGTCAAAATTGTTCTTTATATAGAAGTCTAAATTCTTCCATTAGCCTTAATTTTTCCAAGGATAGCATCTATATTCTCAGGGCGAGGACTGGAATTTGGTTTCCTGTATAACTGCATCACCCATGGCAAGATTCCCCTTCCATGATGCTGTTTCAACAATTGTTGGAGGTGTTAGAGAAGAGAACTGAAAGAATGACTGAACTCATGATAGCCATAATTCTACAAATAATAGCTGTCACAGCCACAGCTGCTAAGCTGGAGTAGCATTGCGCCAAGGTGTAGGGACTGTTCATTTTTTGTGCAGCAGTGGCACAAGGACTCAGAGCAGTTATGGACTGCTCAAGGACACATAGATTCAGAGCTAAATGATAAGATAAATGATTTAGAACAAGCTGTTGTTATGCTAGGAGATCAAATTGTTAATCTACAACATCAACTTCATTTAAAATGTGATTGGAATACCTCTTCATTCTGTGTAACTCCAGTTCCATGGAATCAAACTCATTTCCTATGGGAAAATGTAAAAAGACATTTATTGCATCATGGTACTATTACCTCTGAGATCCTGACTCTTCATCAACATGTTGATAATAGCACTGATCTGTTGCAAAGCATCTCAAATGGCGTTGAAAACCTTAATCCTTTTCATGTTATTCCATGGCTTAGTGGAAGTGTAGTAATGATTTGTCTATGTTGTCTCTGTACTGTTTACATATCTGTAAGTGTTAATTCCTAATTTTTTTAAAGGTTTTATTTTTTCTTCATATTCTGTAAGGAACTGGGGTTTGATATCTCAGTGCTTGGCAGAAAGTGCCTGTTCCATGCTATGCCTATGATGTCTGGTGTTTAGATAGATGGTGTGGGTAAATCGAACTGCATATTGTTGCAGGGTAATAATAAGCTTCTCTTCTGGATGGTTAACAACCTAAGTTTGCAGATCAAAAAGTGGAGAAATAGAAGGGCCACAAGGTCAGCCAACATTTTGGCCCTAGCCTTTCAAGGTCAGTGAAGACTCAGGACCTAGAAGAATCTATACCGTAGCATCATGGAACTCAGTTGTGCCCCAAATTTTCCGATCAAGATTATGGGTCCACAGAGGAATGCAATCAATGATCTATGGTGTGCCTGAGGAGAGTCACATGGAGAGAAAACTTTCTCTCAGGCTTTCACAGAGAGCAAATTTGACTTATCCACATGCTGACACTGACAAAGGATCAACAAAGTGCAGTACAGGGTTACAGGACAAACCCTGAGGGTAACTGACTGACCTTATCTGATACAAAAGTTACATTTTTTGTTATATAGGACTTACTTTATCTCAGTGTTAACCATCCAGCAGAAAAGTATAAAAGGAGGTATATGGTTCAAGTCAACAACTTTTGGGGATAACCCATTACTATTGTGGACTGCTGATTAAAGTGTGTCACAGAAGATTCTCAGCCCAACAACAGCTAAAGCTGTGTGGCCAGAACTGAACTGATACTGCTCTGGCTTCTTCAAAACAAAGAAGTGGGAATTGTGGGGGACCACGTGAGCAGCTCTCCTTGAAAGAAAAGTGACTGTCTCCATTTTGACTGAATCTGATCCTATTTCCTCATATTGTTAGGTACAGAGCTGGCTAGGACTTGTGTTTATCCTTCAATTGGCCTTAAGCAATGTGTATTGGTCTAGCTGAGGTGCTGGTGATAGTCTTTGAAGGTGACATGCGTGTTTCCCTGGTAATCCTGCTGCTCCTTAATGTGAGCCGGGTGGAGACAAGATGGTAGAGCTAATGCTCCACGCTGCCAGCTGGGATCGAGCCTCGAGATAGAGGCTATGGCTTCCTGGGGCTTGAAACACTACATCAAAGCTGAAGCCCTAGACTTCCCAAAACGTTAAATACTGTACAATGCAGATTACTCTCTCTACATATCCTCTCTGCATATGGCAGAGGTAAATGTAGGCCACCCACCTAGCTCAGCTCACAGCAGTCACCTACTTCCCAGAATTCTCAGTCAATCCTCAAGCCACTCCCTCACTGAATAAAAACCAGGTGAGGCCCTGGGTCGCTCTCTTGGTTCCGGAAAGCTATGTCATGGCAGGACTTAGAGCCCCTCGACTCCCCGATGATTAAAATATATATATATATATATATATATATATATATATATATATATATATATATATATATATATATATATATATATATATATATATAAAGAGGAGGTCCAAGTTGTTGGTAATTTCTTTTGACATGTAAAACCTTCTCAATAAGAGGAGGTCCCAGTTGTTAATTCTTTCAAGTATTTCCTGTATAGTTTGACTTTCATTCATGAACTCTCTGCCTACCCCATGTCTTCAAGATTTCCTCCTACATTCTCTTCCAGAAGATTTAATGTTTCTGCTTCAATGTTTAGATCTTTAACTCATTTTGAGTTTAGCTTAGTGTATGGTGGTAGACCTGGGTCAAGTTTTAGTTTTTGGCATGTAGAGAGCCAGTTTTTCCAGCACAATTTCATCTTTGGCCCCTTTGTTGAAGAGGATGCATATTTGGCTCCTTTACTGAAAATAAGGTGGCTGAGCATGTTTGTAGTTCCTTCTGCATTGTCTAATCCATTCATTGCTCCTCTGGTCTATTTTTTTGCCAATACTAATGATGATTTTTTCACAGTAGAATTTTAGTATAATTTCAAGTCAAGAATTATAATGCCTCCTGTCTTGTCTTTGTTACCCATGATTGCCTTTGCCATTCTAGGTCATTTCTGATTCTAAATATTTTTTTTTATTTTATTGAAGTACAAATATCAATGAAACAGTTTTAAGAAACCTTAACAAGACATATTCAATGAATTAATACATTGCAAACTGTTTTCATAATGTTTTGGTATCATACAAGGTACATACATGATATTATACTTACAGACATTATTATAGCAGATGTCTCTTATCAGTAAATTAAGAGAGGGTAGCTGTTTACATATCTTATTTTTTATACATGAATTATATCAAAGATTCAATAATTAATACATTCTACCTTGTTATTTTCCTAGTGGTTGTCCATAGTACTAGAAGCCAACATAATATCCTGTCCAACCACCATTAGTGCAAATCTTGCCTCTTGTGGAATTATGTAGAAGCATGGCGTATCTATCCCAACTGTACTGTCCATACACACACACATCGTGATTCTTCCTTTCTATACCCCTTCCTTTGTCTATACCTGTCAAAGATGGGCACTCCATTGTCATTCAAGCAATTTAGGTGCCTGAACATGACATAATACAACGCAGTCCAGCATTCCACAACAACAGTGAGTTACCTGCAAAAGTTGACTGTAGCCATTTACAGCTCAACTTATTGTTATGGCCCCGCATTGTATACCTCATTTTTATACTTTTCTGCTGGATGGTTAAGACCTAGATTGAACAAGACCTATATAGCAAAACATGTAGTTTTTGTTTCTGATGAGGTCAGTAAAGTCCCCTCAGGGTTTATCTTGTAATCCTGCACCCTATTCTGTAGATCCTTTGTCTGTGTCATCCATGTGGATGAGTCACAGTCAATGCTTGACCAGTTTGCTCTCTGTGAGAGCCTGAGAGAAAGTTTTCTCTCCATGTGACTCTCCCCAGGCACACTGTAGGACTTCGATCTCTGTCCTCTATGGCTCCATAATCTCCTTGTTCAGAAATTTTGGGGCTCAACTGAGTTTCATAGTGTTTCAGTACAGGTTCTCTTATGTCCTGAGTCGTTCCTGACCTTGAAAGGCTAGGGCCAAAATGTTGGCTAGCCTTGTGGCTCTTCTATTTCTCCAATTTTGATCTGTGAACTTAGGTTGTTAACCATCCAGAAGAAAAGCTGAATAGTATCCTGCAACATATGCCGTTCACTTTGCCTTATCTGACTCAATTGTTTTCAGTTGTTGTGCGTTTCTATTTCCATTTCTGTTTTTCGCTTCTTATACTAGGGAGACTATATGATATTTACACATGTGTGTCTGGTTTATTTCACTCATGAGTATATGTTCAAGTGGCATCCACTTCAATATGAATACTTCAAGCTTATCATTCTTAATAGCTGAGTAGTACTCCATTATGTAGAATTTTAAGAATGATTTCTCTAGATCTCTGTAGTACATTGGTGGTATTTTGATAGAGACTGTAATAAACCTATATAACAGTTTTGGAAGCATAGCCATCTTCATGATGTTGATTCTTCCTGTCCAGGAGCAGGGAATATCTTTCCACTTTCTGAAATCCTCTATGATCTCTCTTTTCAGAGTACTTTAACTTTAATTGAATAGATCTTTTATTTCTTTAATTAGATTAATTCCTGAGTGTTTCATTTTCCACATTGCTATTGTAAAACATTTTGTTTCTCTAATTTCCTTCTCAGTGTATTTGTTATCTGTGTAGAGGGACGTTATCGTTTTTTGGGTATTCACATTTTATCCTGCTATCCTCCTGAATTTGTTTATTAAATTTAGTAGCTTTTGGGGGCATTTTTTAGGTTTGCCATGTAGAGGATCATGCCATCTGCAAGTAACTATAGTTTAGTTTCTTCTTTACCTATTCTTATTCTTTTTTACTTCTTTTTCTTGTCTAATGGTTCTAGCTAATGATCCCAGAACTATATTTAATAGGAGGGGTGATAGAGGATATCCTTGTCTTGTACCAAATCTGAGAGTAAAAATTTTCAGTTTTTCCCCATTTTTTATTGTATTAACCATTGGATTGTCATAGATGGCTTTTATCAGATTGAGGTACAGGCCATCTATTCCAATTTCCTTTCGGACTTTGAACATGAATGAGTGTTGGACTTTGTCAAAAGCCTTTTCTGCTTCATTGGAGTGGTTTTTGGATTTGGCTCTAATAATACAGTGTATTACATTTATAGATTTGCATGTATTGAACCATCCTAGCATCCCTGGGATGAATCCTATCTGGTCATGGTGTATAATCTTCTTGATGACTTGCTGTATTCTGTTTGGTAGGATTTCATTGAGGATTTTTGCATCTGTGTTCATTTTCTTTTTTATTTGTGTCTTTCCCTGGTTTTATTATCATATAATACTAGCCTCCAGGAATGATTTTGGGAGGATTGCTTCCTTTTCAATTTCACTGAAGAGTTTGAGACGTATGGGGATTATATCTTTGATAAAGTTCTTGTAGAATTCAACTTTGTATCCATCAGAAGCTGATCTATTTGGCCTGCTCCTTTTTCCGTTTTTTGATGAGGTTGGCTAGGGGCTTATCAATTTTATTTAATCTTTGAAAAAAACAGCCTTTTAATCCGTTAATTCTTTGTATTGTTTTCTTCATCTTGATTGAATTAATTTTGGCTCTAATCTTTATAATTTCCTCCCTCTTTGGGCTTTAGGTTTGGTTTGCTCTTCCTTTCCTAGATGTTTGCAGTGCAGCATTTGTGTATTTAGTTTTTCCTATTCTGTTTTCCTAATGTGTGAGTTCAGGGCTACAAATTTTTCTCTAAGAACTGCTTGCATTGCATCCTGTAAATTTTGATAATTTTCGCTTGAATCTTCATTGAATTGTAGATATTGTTTAATTTCATCTGTGACCCACTAGTGGCTGAGTAGGGTGTTGTTTAATTTCCATGTATTTATTGGGCTTTTCTGGTTTCTTTTGTCATTTATTTCCAGTGTCATTGCACTTTGGTCAGATAATATGCATGGGATAACATGTTTTCTTGCATATACTTAATGTTTCTTTCTTTCTTTCTTTATATTTATTTATTTATTTAGCAGAACTTGGGGTTGAACTCAGGCCCTTGTGCTTGCCAGGTAAGCGCTTATTCTACTGAGCTATCTCTCCAGCTCTTGCATATACTTAAGCATGACTAATGGTTTAGCATGTGGTGTATTTTAGAAAATATCCAATTTCAAGCTGAAAAGAAAATGTGTATTCAGCTGTGGTTAGGTGGAACACTCTGTTTGTGCACTGAGTCCTTTATTCCAAGTACTTGTTCAGTTTTACTCTTTCTTTGCTAATTTTTTGTCTGCTTGATCTATCTTTTTGGGATAAGTGGGTGTTAAGGTCTCCTGTTAAGATTGTGGTATTGAATATTAGATTTTTCATGTCCATTAAGATTTGTCTTATACTCCTGAAGCTTCTTACAGAGACTCGAGTTTTTCGTGCTGGTATTTCAGCTGCAGGTGGGTCCTTAGCTGCCCCTCTGGGGCGAAGTGAAAATCTTGATTAAAAAGATGACCTTGGAGCTGGAACAGTTATATTCTCATGTTAATGAAAAGATTGTCAATATTAAAATACTGTGTCATTAGTTAATCTTGGCCAGAACCCTACATTGAATACTATATTAAAAATAGGATATGAAATCATTATAGTAAATGAACTTCTAAATAAATTTGAATTGGAAATTCAGTATCAAGAAGAAACTGACAGTTCCCTTAAGAAACTCCTTGAATCTCTTGAAAAAATTATAAAGATGTGGAACATATGAATGAAAGTGTTCCTCCCCATTTGCCTCAAGTAACTGTAGCACAGGACTTGGCTAATTGATCCGCTGAAGAGCCAATCAATGTTGAGGAACCTGCACCCCTAAGGAAGCCTCCAAAAGAACAAAAAGTTATTTTAAAAATGCTATTTAGGGGCTGGGAGATGGCTCAGTGGAATAAGCTGGCATAACTTCCCTGGCTAGTGCAAGGGCATAAGTTCAATCCCTGGTTCAACAACAACAAAAAAAAATGCTGTTTATATCTACTGACGAATTCAATGGAAATCCTTCATGAAATCCTGCTTAACCTACTGTCAAATTAACGATGTTATTAAATAAATAAATAAAGCAGTAGTTAGCAAATATAAGATTGTTCAGCAACCAAAGAAGTCTATGAAATCTGTAACTAGAAAACTCTGTCAAAGATTTATTAATGTAGAAATGAAGGATACTAAAGGACATTATTTTTATAGTGGAAGCTGATATAAAGGAGTTCACAACTCTGAAGGCTGACAAAAGGTTTCATGTGATCCTGAATATTTTGTGACACTGCCAGAGCCTGTCAGAGGTACCACATGGCGGATTTACCTGTTATATCATAACCAGAGGCCTTGGCTTAACTGAAAGGTAGTAAGGCATAGATGCTAGTCCTATAATCATCTTACATATAATCTCTGGCTTTAAAATTTTTATTCCTGTTTTTCACAAAAATAAAACTTTTTGAATAATGTAAAAGAAAAAAAAAGATTTGTCTTATATAGCTGGGTGCTCCCATGTTGGGTTTATACATATTTATTTTTCCCCTCACCAGTATGTAGTGCCCTTCTTTATTTCATTTGATCATTCTTGGTCTGAAGTTTCAGACTGTCTTCAAAGCATTTTTTTCTGAGTTGCTGAGGTGTGTAGTTGTTTCCCATCCTTTGACTTTCTGACTACGAATTTCTTTATGAGTTAAGTGTGTTTCTTTTCTTTTTTTTCTTGACATTCCGTGTTGCCTTGACAGGAAGTCATCTTAGCCCACACCTCGAACCTTTATTCAAACCATTAGCATGTGTCTTCTACAATACTCTATGAACATTATGCATCATTATGCCCTCCTCTCTTCTTTTCAAGAACTTCCAGGAGACAAATCCTGCCATCTGTATCTCAAAGGATACTAAAATATGTCCAAAATTGAACTCCCTAGTAATTTGAAGCCAAGACCAAAGCCCATCCTTATCTTTCAGATATTAATAATTTAGTATTTGCCAGTCACTTGTTCTAAATTTTAGTTCAGTCTTTAAAATGCTTCTGTTCACAGTCATTCTGGAATCATCTTCAGAATGTGTCGTCCAACAATGAAAGAAATGCAGCCCACCCACTGGAGCTTCCAGGCTCCCTTTGCAGCCAGGTAATCCTTTACATGTAAAGCTGTTTCTCTGCAAAGTATTTAAACTGGCTGTACTCATCCAGGCCTTCATATCAAATGAATCAAGTGTTTCTCCTCAAAAATCAAATGTGTTCCAAATCTGAAAAATATCTAGTCTTCCTGTTTGTCACTATGGCACAAGTTCCTCAAGTCCTCCTTGTACAAGAACCATCAACAAAAAAGAAAAAAATGAGAGGCTTGTTCCAGTTCCTTTATTATTTTCTCTGACCACCTTTTGACAACAGAGCTGAGAAGCCGCCATCTGATCTAAAGGAAACAAAGCAAAAGCACAGCAAACACTTGGCTGCAGTGCTCCCAGCTGGGAACAAGCTGGTCATCTGTGCATCAGTCACAGCCTTCCAGGGCTCCCCTCACCTCTCCTCAGTAATATTCCATGTGTGTCTTACTAGTAAGCATTTCCTTTACCAGCCAGATAATGTAGTTAATATCTCCTTCTCATATTTTCAGTTGGAAATTGGCCCTGGAGGAGATGACATCAGGTATTCCATGGGTAAAGCAGAGCCATGGCATGAATCGCATTGGATCTAGATCCTTCCAGCAACACTGATATCCACCTCCACATGCACTGCTAGTTGAATGTTGCCTTCTCCGTTGCTTGCTTCAGTTCATTTTCTTATCCATTTCCCTCACCATTTAAAAGTGCGTTCTTCCTTTGCCAAGGTTTTTGATGGGGTTTCTCTGCCTTACTAAAAAGTTCTGCTAAATTTCTCTTTTTTTTTTTTAGTAAGAGGAAGCTGACATTTTAGTTAAAGAAAATTGTGTTAAACACTTAACTATCAGAGGATGGCATGGAGTATCCATTTTTCAAAATATTAAAGAGAAGCAGCAGATGGTTATTTATTGAAAAATGTAAATGCTTTCTTCTTTTCTTTTTATTTTATTGAGAAATATATAAATGAGACAGTTTCAAAGGTGATTAATATGACATTTTCAATAATTAATGCATTTTACATCATTATCTTCTTAGTGGTTATCCATAGTACAAGAAGCAGACAGGATATCCTGTCCAAACACTATTACTACAAAACTTTCTTCTCATAGAGTTAAGTGAAAGTACCTGTATATCTATCCTAACTATTCTGTATATGCAAATACAAAATGATCCTTCATTTCATATCCAGTTCAGTTTACCCTTTTTCTTGTTCAGTCCTTTCAGAGATGGGTATTCTACTGATACTTAAATACTATGGGGGCTTGAATCCAGCAAAACATTCCAACAGAATAATTCCAGAATGACTGTGAACATTCCAACAATAGTAGTGGGCTATCCACAGAAGTTGTTGAATACAGCCTTTTACAGCTCAGCATATTAATATTGATATTAATATTGTAAATTAATATTGTAAATTAATATTGTTTTACTTTACATACCTCATATTTATACTTTTCTACCAGATGGTTAAAACCAAGATAAAGACCTATATAACAATTTTTGTATCTGATAAGGTCAGTCAAGTCCCCTCAGTATCTATCCTGTAACCCTGTACTGCAATTTGTAGATACTTTGTCAGTGTCAGCTATATGGATGTGTCACAGCCAATGCTTAACAAATTTGCTGTCTGTGAAAGTCTGAGAGAAACTTTTCTCTCCATGTGACTCCCCTTAGGCATACTAGATCATTGATCCCATTCCTCTATGGCTCCATAAGTTCCTTGATCAGAAAATTTGGGGCACAACTGAGTTCTATAATATAACAGTACATGTTCTCCTATGTCCAGAGTCTATACTGACATTGAAAGGCTAGGGCCAAAATGTTGGCTGACCTTGAGCCCTTCCTTTTCTCCAAGTTTTGATCTGCAAACTTAGGTTGTTAATCCTCCAGAAGAGAAGCTTACTATTACTTTGAATCATATCCGGTTCAATTTGCCCTATTTGTCTAAATAACAGACATGTTAGGCATAAAGTGAACAAATATTTTCCATCAAATATTCATGTATTGAACTAAGTCCTTTCAGAATATGAGGAAAACAAATTTTGAATAGCAATGAACACATATTTTTACACCGAAATTTAGAAATCTAACCACATAGAGCATTGTAGCAGTCCTGTGACTTTTTTCTTTTTTGTCTTTTTTTTCTTTATTTATTACCCATTAAAGAACACAAAAAACTTTTACTTGTGAGACAGTATGGTAATAATAGGTATGTCATGGCAAGAAATATGTATTTAAGTTCTGCTAAATCTCAAGGTGGAGGGCAGGGCATGGTTGCGCATGCAACCCAAGTGCTGTAATCCCAGCACTCGAGAGGCTGAGGCAGGAGGATTGTTGTGAGTTCAAGACCAGCCTAAGCTACAAAGTGAGCTCAAGGCCAGCCTGAACTGCATAGTGAGACCCTGTCTCAAAAACACACAAAAAAAATAATAATAGTAAATTAAAAATAGACAAATCTCAAGGTGGCAAGCCAATATGGCACAGGCCACTGGATGCCACATGCTAGGCTCCACCTTCCTTCTACCTGGTTGGATTTCCCAAGTGTGTTTCTTGTGTACAGAATATTATTTTATTTTGCTTCCTGATCCACTGTGACCATTTCTGTTAATTGGTGAATTGAGTCCATTTACATTGATGGTTGTAATTGAGATGTACTGAGTTATGATTGACATGTTATTTATCTGCTGTTGTTTATCCCTGTTTCTCCTGTGTTTACTTTTTTGCTCTATTAAGTGGGTTCTTTCCATTCTCATTTGTGGAGTTCTGGTCACTTTGGTCCCCCTCTGGAATATCTTTTTGTAGTCTGTGTAGGGTTGGCTTTGTCATCATGAAGTTCTTCAGTTGTTCTTTGTCACAGAAATATTTCATTTCTCCATCAAACTTGAAAGAGAATTTTGCAGGTATAGCACTGTGGGCTGGAGTTTGTTTTCATGGAGGACTTGAAGTACTCTGCTCCATGCTCTCCTTGGTGTGATGGTTTGTGAAGAAAAATCTGCCATTATTCTGCTGGGTTTCCTTTAAATTCAATCTGTTTCCTTTCTCTAGCAGCTTTTAGCATACTGTTCTTGTGCTGGATTTCTGGGATCCTGACTATTATATGTCTGGGTGTGTTTTTAATTGGGTTGATATTATTTTGAGTTCTGTATGCTTTGATTACCTGAATATCAGATTGTTTCTACATATTTGGGAAGTTTTCCGCTATTATATCTGCCCATATTCTTTTTATATCATTTGTGTTGATGCCTTCTTTTTCATTGATGCCTATTTAGTCTCACGACGTTCATCTTTGCATCATCATGCAGATGTTGAAGTAATTTTTCCTGCACCTTATTTGTTTTTCAGAGATCTTTTCTTACCTTTTCACTAGCAGCAATGTCATATTCAAGATCTGAAACTCTATCTTAACTTTCATTTGCATGGTTTTGTCAGCATGTGATTGAGATTTTAATTTTCTGTATATCTCTTTGAACCTGCTTCCTGCATTCAATTTCTTTCCTATATTGCTCATTCAAGCATTCCATAATTTTTCTAATCTCTTCTATTTTTATCAGTGTCTTCTTTAGAAACACTTAGTAATTCTTTCATTACAGTTATCATTTCTTTTTTATTTCAGAGATTATTTCTGATCTGATATCCTTTATACATTTCTGCAATTGTTTATTTGCTTCAGATGCTATTAATTCAGAGATTTCAGGTGTGTGATTTCCAATTTCTTCTATGACACCGTCTCCTGCATTTGTTCTGTGTGCACTTGTGGCCTGAGGCTGAATTTAGTTCCTTCTCTTTGTCATTTTGTACAATGTGGTCCTCTGACCTTTTGTGTAGAGCTTTGGTGCAGTTATTACCTTAGAAGCTACCAAAATTCTTACCCAAGATAGATTATACAGTTGAAGCACTTTTGTATTTACAAAGCTAATAATAATACTAATAATGGGTAGTGATATTTAGCAGTTGACAAATTTTTCTAACTAGTGGGTTTGTAAGAGCAAACATGTCTGTGTAGCTAAGCAGATACTAAATTGGGTATTTGTATTTATGTTAATTCCCCTGAGTTCCCTCTGATCACCTTCCCTTGATGTACCTAGGGTCTTGCACGTAGACTCATTTATGTAGTTACCTTTTGCCCCCTCTGTAGATCAAAGAAAAGAGAGGACACTCTCATAGATCTTGGTCTAGCAAAGTGTCTCAGCTTACATGGTCTGGATCTACCACATTTGAACTTGTGCAGATGTGCCCTGGCTTTGGTCTGGCTGCTGTGCTAAGGTCTTTTTTGCTGCAGCTTGTGGAAGTGAACCCTGTATGCCACTCTAGCAAGATGTTCCGCTCTTGGATTAGCTGGATGGGTCTCGCCCCTAGCCTCTCTGCAGGGAATTCTGCTACAAGGTTCCACAGGAGGCCTGGCCTGTCTGATGCAGGAAGTTCCCCCGAATGTGTGGATGGTCCCACACACACCCTGGACTGGGCTCTGGCGGGAAAGGGATCTTGGGTGTGGTGAGCTGGTGGAAGTTCCCACACTCACAGTGGGCCTGGTGTCTGGCTGGAGACCTAACAAATTTTTCTTCACAACTAAAAAAAACACATTAGGTACATAAGTACACTTGTGTAAATTATGAAATTATACATTAAAGTACAATGAACTTAATCATACATAGAGTCGCTCAGCTTCTACACTATGTGGCTAGTAAAATTTATAGCCTAATACTTAGATTGATAGAATGGAGGGTGGGATCTCAGGAGCATATAGTAGCTGAGCTGGGTTATCCTAAAAACCCTGATCTCATTGTACTAAGCCAGATCCTTGAATATTGAGTGAATTTGGAACTATATGAAGCTCAAAGAACATTAAAGAGATGTGTAAGAGTTAGAATAAGAAAAGGTAACTTTTCAAAGGAGAGAAAATAACTAATGTTTATTCTTTTCCAAAGATTAGAACAATGGACATCACAGAAGACAAAAATATCTCTGGGTCTGTGAGTAAGTTCATTCTCATGGGTTTCCCCTGCCGCAGAGAGATACAGATCCTCCTCTCTGTCATCTTCTCTCTCATCTATCTTCTGACCCTCATGGGGAACACATCCATCATCTGTGCAGTGTGGTCCAGCACAAAGCTCCACACACCCATGTATATTCTCCTGGCCAACTTTTCCTTCCTGGAAATCTGCTATGTCAGCTCTGATGTGCCCAAAATGTTGGCCAACCTCATCTCTCAGACCAAGAGCATCTCTTATGCTGGCTGCCTGCTCCAGTTCTACTTCTTCTTCTCCATGTGTGCTGCAGAGGGCTACTTTCTGTCAGCAATGTCCTTTGATAGGTTCCTTGCCATCTGTCAACCTCTTCATTATCCCACAATCATGACTCACCAGCTTTGTGCCCGCTTAGTAGTCTTGTGCTGGGCTGGTGGCTTTCTGTCTATTCTCATGCCTGCAGTTCTTATGTCCAAGGTCCCCTTCTGTGGTCCTAATGTGATTGACCATTTTTTTCTGTGACCTGGGACCCTTGCTGGCACTTGTTTACCAGTTCCTAAAACTACTCTAACTTGTGCTACTGTAAGCTCACTCATAATCTTCATTACTTTTCTCTACATTCTTGGATCCTACACCTTTGTTCTGAGAGCTGTATTGAGAGTCCCAGCTGGCTCAGGCAGGAGCAAAGCTTTCTCTACATGTGCTTCCCACTTATTGGTAGTTTCCTTGTTCTACGGATCAGTCATGGTGATGTATGTGAGCCCAGGTTCTAGGAGCCATCCTGGGACACAGAAATTTGTGACATTGTTTTATTGCATGGCAACCCCATTCTTTAATCCTCTGATCTACAGTCTCCAGAACAAAGACATGAAAGATGCACTGAAGAAAGTCCGGGGAGCATCATCAGAAGAAATTTCTAAAAACATAGAGCAATGATATACATTTTTTCTCTACGGTGTATGCTTTTCTATCATTCTTTTAGGAATATAGACATTTCTCATTTAAAATAACCATTTTCTGAAACAGGTGAGTGTTTGATCTTATAAAAGTATGACATTATACACAAAGAACTCTCATGCTATCTCAAAAACAAAGAGCAACCATAATTTGAATGGCCGACTGTAGTAAAATTTTGTTCAATTATTATTCATCAATGTACTGGTTTTTCATTTTGAAAATTTTTATGGAACTTAAATACAACGTAATCAATTTGGTATTAGCAAAGCTAAGACTTACACTTATAAATTGCATATTGGCTTTTAACCTTTTTTGTTAGTATTTCAAATGGGTTTCATATTTTCTTTTCAGTTGCAATTTTTCCATAATACAGTGTAGAATTGCTGTACTCCCAAAAACTGTTTGTTTTTTCTCAATTGTTATTTTTCAGTATGTTTGTAGTGCATGATAATCACATTTCTCATGGCAGTTGGTATATATACATAACACATTTTAATTTTTTGTATTCACCTGCTCCTTCCATTTATTGCATTATCCCTTTCCCATTTAGACCTATCCCTGTCCTTCCTGTTATCTGCCTTCTTTAGGGGAAGACTTTGGCCAAAACAATGATCAAAGTCAATGCAAAAATAGGAAGGGACTTTTTGGAACATAGCTTAAGATTCCTGTAAATCATGATTAGCATTTGCAAGTAAAACCTGCAGGATGGAGTCCAGTCTCAAAATGGAGGTAAAATCGGTGCCAAATCAACCCCAGTCCAACTCCAGCCATTGCCATCACTGCTGGACAATGGGAGGGCATGATCCAAAGGAACCAGAGCACTTGAGGAAGCTATTTATTGGTGGCCTGAGTTTTGAAACTATTCATGGTAGTTTAAGAGAACCCTTTGAGAAATGGGGCACACTCACAGATTGTGTGGTAATGAAACATCCTCAAACAAAATGCTTCAGAGGATTTGATTTTGTGACTTTCTCTTGTGCTGAAGAGGTGGATGCAGCAATGTGTGCTCAACCACACAAATTTGATGTGCATGTACTGGAACCAAAGAAAGCTATTTCTACAGAGGAACCAGTAAAGCCTGGTGCCCATCTAACAGTGAAGAAAAATTTTGTTGGTGGTATTAAAGAAGATACAGAAGAATACAATTTGAGAGACTACTTTGAAAAATGTGGCAAGACTGAGACCATAGAAGTTATGGAAGACAGGCAAAGTGGGAAAAAGGATTTGGTTTTATACCCTTTGATTATCATAACACATTTGATAAAATTGTTGTTCAGAAATGCCACACTATTAATGGGCATAATTGTGAGGCAAAAAAGACCCTTCCTAAACAAGAGATGTAGCAGTCTGCTAGATCACAAAGAGGCTGTGGAGGTGGATCTGGCAATTTTATGTGTCCTGGAGGAAACTTTGGAGGTGGTGGAGGGAATTTTGGCCATGGTGGAAACTTTGGTAGAAGAAGATGTTATTGTGGTGGAGGAGGTGGCAAACAGAGGTAGATATGAAGGAGGTGATGGTGGATATAATGGATTTGGAGGTGATGGTGGAAACTATGGTGGTGGTCCTGGTTACAGTATAGAGGAGGATATGGTGGTGGTGGATCAGGAAATGGAAACTATGGTGATGTGTACAGTGGTGGTGGTGGAAGATACAATGGTTACAATGAAGGAGAAAATTTTAGTGGTGGGAACTATGGTGGTGGTGGGAACTATAATGATTTTGGAAATTATAATAGTACAACAACAGTCAAATTATGGACCAATAAAGGGCAGTTTTGGTGGAAAAGTGCTGGTAGTGCCTATGGTGGTGGTTATGGATCTGGTGGTAGAAATGGTGGGTATGATAGCAGAAGATTTTGAAAAAACAACAAGAAAGGGCTACAGTTCTTAGCAGGAGAAAGAGTGATGAGGCATCAGGAAAGCTGCATGTTACTTTGAGACAGTCATCCCAAATGCATTAGAGGAACTTAAAAAAATCTATCATGGAAGAAACAATGATCAACAATCAGAAAATTTATTGCAGCTTAAACAGGAAAGTCTTCTCATGCGGGACTGTCATAGCCAGTTTGCAAAAAGTGCAGCCCTTGATTGATGCACTGTAATATCAATTAGATGTGCATTCCTGAGTTATTTTATTTGTTGTAGCTTGCTCTTTTTCTTTCTTTTCATTAAATCAGGTATATTGCCCTATAAATTGTGCTAGTCATATCAGGAATAAAAAATAAAGGAATTTTTAAAAAATTTGCAGGACAACAGTCCGCAGAATCTAATACAGTTATTCTCAGAGATGCTTGCTCTGGCAATCATGTTCCTTCAATAAGATTGCTTAGATTATGTCAACATGTGGCACATAATAAACTATCATATCCTTTCCTGTCCCCTGACCAAAACTTCTGCACAAAATGTTGCAAGTATTTTTCTTCACCCTCTCAGGTCACTGAGTTGCAAATGAATAACTGCAGAGGTCTCAGCTCTGAGCTGTTTCTGAGGTGCTTTTCTATGATGAAAAAGCAGCCCTTCTGGATTCCAGGTGACTGAACTATATCTCATCTCTAAGTAAGCATTCTCATTCTGTCCATATCCACAGTCATAACTGTGACAATCTTTTGTTTTGCTCTTTATTTATATTTTGAGTTTCTGTCAAATGCCCAATGTATGTCATTGAAACAGTCATGTTTCTTCCTTTGTGTTTTCTTTACTACAAAGTATTGATAAAATATCCCTGGAATGCAACAAGTGACAGAAAATTCTCAAACTAAATTTACCCAAGTTGTGTACATATTCTCATATGCCAAAATATTAAGTATTAGGCCTAGCCAAACAGCTCAGTGGATTAAAGCACCTGCAAGCAGGCACAGGGGTGAACGGTTTGATCCCTGGGCCTGCAGTGCAGGCTCTGCTCCCAGGGCATGCTGAGATAGTAATTGAGACTGGCATGGTGGCTCACACCTGTAACCCCAACTCTTGGGTGGCTGTAAACTGGTAGATCACTACAAGTCTTATCTAGTAGTGAGATCCTGAACACCCTGTAGACCCTTCACTAAAGTACAAAATAAAAAAGAGTATTAAGTATTGCCTACCCAAACCTGGCCTTTTGCACCTTCTGAGCTTTTTGATGGAAAACATTTACTATTTTAGAAAATAATCAAGGGAAACTAGAGAATGAACTAAACTCTTACACTTGAATTAACCATAAGTCAGCAGTCTGAAAGGATTATGTTTTGAACAATGTAACAAAATTCTCTGTTTGTTGGTGTGGGGGTGGCATTTGTGAGGTGATTTACTATATGATGAAAAATGTAATGGTTTTATTAATATCTAATACACATCAGAGTTAATGTTCAAGTTTAAACATAAAGATAATTATCTTTATGATAATATCTTTATAATAATAAATGATAAATGATAATTATCTTTATAATAATAAAGATTATTATGTGCCTTTTCCAAATTACTTTCACTTCTAAAGAGTTTTCTATATTAGAATATGTTAAGTGACAATATTCTTTTGACCACTATGGAACTCAGGGAGAATTCAGGGTCCTTGACAGTCCTGAAAGATTATTTCTCTACAGAATACCAGACTCCCCCGACTAGACAACTCTAGTGTATTGTGATTTTTAACTACACTTCTAATTCCCATGCTACAAAAGTGAATTCTGGCTGATGAAACAATAGAAAGGGATTTATTGGTTAGATATCAGGAATTTCAAAGGATCAATGAAAGCAGAAGAACCAAGCCTCAGAGACACTACTCTGTGGAAGTGGTCTGATGAAAAATCAGCTACAGCTGCTCCAAAGGGCCACCGTACATTGTGGCCACTAACGCCATTCTTTGTGAGGAGGTTCTGTTTTCTGCAATACTCATATTATCTGTTTCATCATAATTTTATATCAATATGTCAACACTGTTGTTCTGCCTGCTTTTTGTATGACCAGCCTTTGAATAAAAATATGTATTTCCATGCCTTTGATACAAAGAACCTAAGGGAGTTAATATCCAGTGACAGATATTCCAGTTATGAGAGAGATAAATTTCAAACTTGATAATCATGTGACATTCCCTAATATAAAAAAGGACAAAGAAAATATGGTTGTATTTACACATGATGGAGTACTATTCTGCCATAAAGAAAGTAAACTTGAGCAACTTGTAAGAAAATAGACACACCTTGAAACTATTAAGTGGCCTAAATAAATCGCACAAGCTTAAATATTGTATGGATTCTCTTCTATGAGAAAATAAAATTATAAATAAATAAATAACCTTGGATGAATTATATCTCATTTTCTCTATTTTGAATTATGCAATTGCCATGCTTTCCAGTTCACAAAATTTTTATTATAAGACAAAATAGTATAAAATAATGAAACCCTCACATCTCCACCTACCTACAAGCAATGCATTTAGATCACTGAGTACACTTCTGAATCATTTTCTCTGAACACTTATATATACAAATATGCATTGGAACATAAATGAAATTATATTCATGTGTTGCTCTGGAAATTATTGAATCTTCTCTCAGGTTAAAAAACAATTTAGCTTCTGCAGGATCTTCTGTCAGCTTGGGCCACATCAGAAAATTACATTTGTAAATTCACATCTTTTTAGGAAACTCACATTCACTCTACACTCAGTTATACATCTGGACAGTGCTGTATGGTACTCCATGTACATGCAGCATCACCCTCCTACCTTTCCACAGAAAACTTCATAATTCAGGACTCATCTCAAATATTGCTTTCTCCAGGCAACTGTTTTTGAAATTCACACTCAGTCATCTCAATCCTATATTCTTCATACAACACTCCTCTAAGATCCCATTGTATTTATGTTTTTCTGGATCTTGGGATTGTAGGTCTAGATAAAATATTCTTAAAATTCACCTGGAACCAGAAGAGACACTGAATAACAAAAGCAATCCTGGGCAACAAAGGAAAGACAGGAGGCATCACAATCCATGACTTGAAATTATACTCCAAAGTTAATGCGTAAAATCATTATAGTACTGGCAAGAAAACAGATCCAAGTGTCAATGGAAAAGATTAAAAGATGCAGGCACAAGTACAAACACACTTGGCCAACTTATTTTTGACAAAGGTGCCAAATATGTTCACTGGAAGAAAGATAGCTTTAATAAATGGTGGTGGAAATTTTGGCTTTCCACATGATGCAGGCTAAAATTACACCCATGTTTATCACCACACACTAAGGTAAAGATGGATCAAAGTTTCAAATATTAAAACAAAAAACACTAAATATACTAAAAGTATATAGATACATTAATGATATACGGGTAGACAGAGTGTTTATGAACAACAAAAAACTGTATGGGAAATTCCTTTTATTTAAGAATGAATAGCAATGAGACAGTTTTAAACCAAATTAGTAGGAAAAACTCAACAATTAATACATTACACATTGTTTTCATACTGGCTTTTTATTGTACAAGGTTGTACATGACACTTTCTCTACAAACACTATTAGAGCAGATTAATTAATGAATTCAGAGCATATAGCTGTATACCTATCTTTTTTAAAGCTAAATTCTAGTACAGTTTAAATAATTAATACTTTTTACATTGTTATCTTCCTAGTGGTTATCCATAGAACAAGTCACAGACAGGATAACCTGTCCTAACAATATTAGCACATGTCTTTCTTCATATAGAGTTAGGCAAAAGTACTGTATATTTATCCTGACTGTATTGTTTATACAAACACAGAATGGTTCTTGCTTTGTATCTCCTTCTTTGTGTTTAGTGCTGTCAAGGATGGTATTCTATTGTCATTCATTTATTATAAGTGGTTGAATTCAGCAAAACAATCAAACACAGTCCACCAGTCCACAATAATAGTGAGTTATCCGAAGAAGTTGTTGATTAGAGCCATTTACAGCTCACCTTATTATTATGGCCTTATTTTATATACCTCATTTATATACTTTGCTGCTGGATGGTTAAAACTGAGATAAAGCAAGACCTATATAACAAAAAATGTAACTTTTGTATCTGATGAGGTCAGTGAAGTCCCCTCAGGGTTTATTCTGTAACCCTATACCTCACTCTGCAGATCCTTTGTCAGTGTCAG
The DNA here is from genome assembly GCA_004027165.1 of Ctenomys sociabilis. Lineage (NCBI taxonomy): Eukaryota > Metazoa > Chordata > Mammalia > Rodentia > Ctenomyidae > Ctenomys > Ctenomys sociabilis. The sequence goes on along the minus strand of PVKA01015737.1, from coordinate 7,164 downwards.
CCATGTTGATGAGTCATGGCCATTGCTTGGCCAGCTTGCTCTCTGTGAAACAATGAGAGAAAGTTTTCTCTCCATGTGACTCTCCTTCAGCACAGTATACATCATTGATCACATTTCTCTGTGGCTCCATAATGTCCTTGATCAGAAAATTTGGGGCACAACTGGGTTACATGATATTAGAGTACAGGTTCTCCTATGTCCTGAGTTTTCAATTACCTTGAAATGCTAGGGCCAAAATGTTGGCTGACCTTGCAGAACCTTCTATTTTTCCAATTTTTGATCTGCAAACTTAGATTGTTAACCATCCAGAAGAGATGCTTATCATGACCCTGCTGCATATACAATACAGTTTACCATAACTATTCATCTAAATATCTTTTAGTTGTGGCTATACCTTTCTGTTTGTATTTCTTCTTTTGTTTTCTTATACTAGGGAGACTATACAATATTTGCACATGTGGGGCTGGTTTATTTCACTTATGAGTGTATGATCAAGTGACATACACTTTAATATAAATGCTTCAAGTTTATCATTCTTTATAGCTGAGTAATACTCCATTGTATAAAAATATCACATCTTTTTCAACCATTCCTCATGTGATAGGCATCATGCTTGTTTCCAAGATTTTGCTATCATAAATTGTGCTGCTATAAACATAGGTACACACATATCACTATGATATAATGTTTTCAGTTCCTCTGGAAAAATTCCCAGTAGGGGGATAGCTGGTTTGAATGGGATTTCCAGGCCTACTCTTTTGAGGAGTCTCCACACTGATCTCCATAATGGTTGCACCAGTCTAAATTCCCACCAGCAGTGGAGAAGTGTTCTCTTTTCCCCACAACCTCTCCAATATATGTTGTTGGTTGATTTCTTTATGATAGCCATTCTTTCTGGATTGAGATGGTGTCTCAGTGTTGTTTTAACTTGTATTTCACAGATGGCTAGTGATGTGAAGCATTTTTTTCATATATTTATTCGCTTCTTTAATTTTGTCCTCTGAGAAGTGCGTATTCATTTCAGATGCCAATTTCTGCATTGGGTCTTTAAATTTGAGGGCCCTAATGTATCTTAGTTCTTTATAAATTCTAGAAGGCAGACCTTTGTCTGAGTGCTTATTAGTTAAGATATTTTCAAAATTTGTAGGTTGTCTTTTCACTTTGTTGACAGTTTCTTTTGACGCGCAAAAACTTTTCAATAAGCGTTCATCCCAGTTGTTACTTCTTTCAAGTGTTTCCTGTGCGAACACATGTTTGTTAATGAACTCTTTGTCTACCCCTATGTCTTCAAGAGTTCCTCCTACTTTCTCTTCCAGGAGATTGAGTGTTTCTGTTTTAATGTTTAGATCTTTAATTCATTTTGACTTTAGCTTAGTGCCTGGTGTTAGATCTGGGTCAAGTTTTAATTTTCAGCATAAAGAAAGCAAATTTTTCCAGCACCATTTGTTAAAGATGCCATCCTTCTTTCAGGAAGCTTGTTTGGCCCGTCTGTTGAAGATCAGTTGGCTGAGTGTGTTCATAGAGGCCTCTGCATCTTCTAAACTATTCCATTGATCCTCTGGACTATTTCGTTGCCAATACCATGTTGATTATATCACAGTGGCTTTGTAGTATAATTTCAAGTCAGGAATTGTGATGCCTCCTGCCTTGTCTTTGTTGGCCAGGATTGCCTTTGCTGTTCTTTTCTAGTTCCAAATAAATTTTAGGAGTGATTTTTCTAGGTCTGGGAGGTATGTTGGTGTCAGTTTGATCGGAATTGCATTAAATCTGTACAACATTTTTGGGAGTATGGCCATCTTTACGATGTTGGTTTTTCCTATCCAGGAGCATGGAATATATTTCCATTTTCTGAAATCCTCTATGATCTCTTTTCTTAGGGCATTGTAATTTTCCATGAAAAATTCTTTGACTTCCTTGGTTGAGTGAATGTCAAGGTATTTCATTTTCTGCAGTGCTATTGTAAAAGGTATTATTTCCATTATTATGAGTTTCCTTCTCAGTGTATTTCTTATCTGTGTATAGGAATGTTGTTGACTTTTGAATATTGACTTTGTATCCTGCTATGCTACTGAAGTTTAGTATCAATTTTAGTATCTTCTTGGTGGAGTTTTTTGTGTCTTCAAAATAAAGTATCATGTCATCTGCAAATAGTGATAATTTAACTTCTCCTTTATCTATTCTTATTCCTTTTATTTCTCCTTCTTGACTAATGGCTCTAGTTAATGATTCCAAAACTATATTGAATAAGAGGGGTGATAGAGAACATCTTTGTCTTGTACCAGATCTAAGAATAAAACATTTTAATTTTTCCTCGTTTACAATTATATTAGCTGTTGGGTAGTCATAGATGACTTTCATTAAATTGAGATAGAGGCATTCCATTCCAATTTTCTGTAGGACTCTGAACATGAATGAGTGTTGGACTTTGTCAAAAAGCTTTTTCTGCATCAATTGAGATGATCATGTGGTTTTTAGATTTCAGTCTGTTAATATTATAGGTGCTTGAATTCGATGAAACATTCAAACACAGTCCAGCAGTCCACAACAATAGTGGGTTATCTGAAAAAGTTGTTGCCTAGAGCTATTTACAGCTCACCTTATTAGTATGGCCTTATCTTATATACCTTGTTTGTATATTTTTCTTCTAGATGGTTAAGACCGAGGTAAACAAGACCTTTATAACAAAAAATGTAACTTTTTTATCTGATGAGGTCAGTCAAGCCCCTTTAGGGTTTTTCCTAACCCTGTAGTCAACCATGAAATGCAAATTAAAACAACACTGAAATACCATCTCACTACAGAAAGAATGGCTATCATGAAGCAATCAACCAACAACAAATGTTGAAGAGGATGTGGGGAAAAGGGAACACTTCTCCACTGCTGGCAGGAATGTGGACTGGTGCAACCATTGTGGATATCAGTGTGGAGACTCCTCACAAAATTAGGACTGGAAGCCATCTATCCCCCTACTGGGAATTTTCCCAGAGGAGCTGAAAACATCATGTCAAAGTGATATGTGTGTACCTATGTTTATAGCAGCACAATTTGTGATAGCCAAATTTTGGAAACAAGCAAGATGCCTGTCCCATGAGGAATGGTTGAAAAACATGTGTTATTTTTATACAATGGAGTATTACTCAGCAATAAAAAGTGATAAACTTGAAGCATTTGTATTTAAGTGCATGCCACTTGATCATATACTCTTAAGTGAAATAAACCAGACACACATGTGTAAATATGGTATTGTCTCCCTAGTATAATAACTCAACAGAAGAATTACAAACAGAAATGTATAACACACTTAAAAGGAAAGCAGGAACTTGAGAACTAGACAATAAAGAGAGAGCCAGGAAAGGAACTAGGAAACACAACAGAGGCAAAACCATACAGTTATATGTACAAGATGGGTAAGGCAATGATCTTCAGAATCTTCAGAAGATTTCCAAATTTAGCAGTTAATTGCAAGGATTTTCACACTGACTAACTATAAATGCTGATACCTGTGAACTAAGCAACTGCACTGAAGATGATAATTTGTAGTAGTAGGTTCAGGCTGGGAGTGCCTGTCATTCTGGTCTTCTGAATAGGTGCTGCTTATCATGGCATACCGATTGCTGCCTCGCTGTCTCTCGGGTACATGTTTGTTTAAATAGGAAGGGGATGTTGAATGAAGGCAGGAGAGAGGAAAACGAGTAATGCAAGGCTGTCTTGCTACAATGCTGTATATGGCTAGATTTCTAAACTTATGTGTAAACACATATAATTGTTTATTCCTAGTTTTAAAATGTATTTCAAGTTTTTTAATTTTTTACGTTATATTTTGTAGGGTCTTAAAGTTTAACATATCAATGCTTGATGAAAAATACCTGTTCCATATTAAGCCTAAGGTGTTTGATATTCAGATAGTGAGGTTAAGCTCAACAGCCTAGGATGTACGTTAATAACAATAAGCTTCTCTTCTGGAGGGTTAACAATCTAACTTTGCAAACCTAAAATTAGAGAAAAAGGAGGGCTACAAAGAAGGCCAATATTTTAGCCGTAGTCTATCAAGATCAATTAAGACCCAGGACATACGAGAACCCGCACTGCAATATGCAATTCGTTGTGTCCCAAATTTTGTGATCAAGGAGATTATGTGGCCAAAGAGGAAAGTGATTGAAGATGTGAAGTGTGCCAAAGGAGAGTCACTTGGAGAGAAAACATTCTGTCAGGCTTTCACAGAAAGAAAATTGGTAAAGCAATGACTGTGACTCATCTACATGGCTGACATAGACAAAGGATCTACAAACTGCAGTACAGGGTTTTAGGATGAATCCTGAGGGGATTTGACTGACCTTAATCAGATACAAAACCTACAATTCTTGTTACATAAGTCCTGCTTTATCTTGCTCTTAACCATCCAGCAGAAAAGTATTAAACTGAAGTATAAGAAGTAAAATCATATTATTATGCTGAGCTGTAAAGGACTCAAGTCAACAAATCCTGGCATTGCCAGACAATTGGAAAACCCAATACTATTATGAACTACAGGACTGTTTGGGAATTTTTTGTTGAACCCACACACTTATATTATTTAATTGACAAAACTCAACAGAAAAAAGGGATACTAATTTGGTTTGTAAATATCTCATTGCTATTTGTTTCTCAATAAAAATATGAAAAAATCTCATATGGCTTAAGCCTGGGTCCTTGCACTTGCCAGACTGCAAGGACAATATATGAGCATCATATTTCTAGCTGCAAAATTTTTAATAGCTAAATCTTGTAAACAGCCCAAATGCCCATGCACCATGGAATGGACAAAAAAAGACATAGGGTTTTCTTTTGTGTATTTGTTTTACTTTGCTTTTTTGTATATTGGAATACTACTTAACCACAAGGAAGGATAACCTAGAGACTTTTATAGGTAAATGTATGTAACTCAAGACTATAATCAGAAGTAAAATAAATCAGACTCATATGTGTAAACACAATATGGTCTCACTACTGTGAGAAACTGAACAAGTAAGTAAGATCCAAGGTGTACAATTAATATTGTGAATTAGGAAGATGTTCAAAAGAAAATACAAACTGTGATGGGGAAAGAAAGTGAAAAGGAAAAAATATATACATGTACAACTCATCTCTCCTAGTTCATTGAAAAGAAAGGTTTATGTTAATACTGTTTGGACCTATTCTTGTCCTCTGACTATCTACTATGAAGACAACAATGTACAATGTATTAATTATAACTCTCCTAATAACTTATTTTGAAACTTTTTAAAAATCTTTTTCTCTTTAAAATAAAAAAGAACTGAAAGGAGTAAGAAAAATATCTCATAGGCCAATAGGATGTATTCATCATTGTAACTGTATTACTAACTTGTTTTGAAACTGTCTCATTGGTATTTCTTTCTCAATAAAAATAATTAAATAAATAAATAAAAATCTCATAGTGCATATATTTCTGCACTAGACAGAATTTAATGATGATGGGGGGCACAGGAGGATGAGAGGTTAGCATTACAGAAATTAATACACTGAGATGTACACTAGAGGATTTTTTTCTTAGTTTGTTTTCATTTTGTTTTTTCTCTTAAACTATGCCAGCAATTTTCTCTGAAGTCCATCTCTAGGCCATAATTAAAATACATAAGTCACCCCATAAACTCAACACTGAGTGATTAACATATCCTTTCACATTTGTCAGCAATTTATTAGCCTGAGGGAAATGCAACAGAAACTGAAAGACAAATCTCAAGTCCATGCTAATGGGCTAAGGTGAAGAAAATTTTACTCTTATTCATGAGGCACAAAGTCAGTTTAAATTATCAATCAACAAAACATCAGTCAACCTAGCTGTGTTCCCATGTCAATGCCTCTTCTCGACCCATTCCTGTCTGGCTGAAGAAGGAAGCATCACAATCAGCTCACCAGCCACCATATAGAACAATTTGCAAAGAACCAGAATTTGATCAATAAAATCCATGATGAACATGGAATTTGTCTCCACTCACTGCTTCAGAAAGTGCCTGAGTATGGTGCAGTGCTAAGGAATCCAGTGGGAAGCCACTCAGTACATGATAAGGAAGCACCATGATCCAGAGACAGTATTGTCCAAACTGAAAGAGTGAGAATACAGATTAATAGCGTTAAGCATCTGCAAGGACATGCAGGTACCTGGGAGGACAGAAGCGGATATAATGTAGAAAATGACATCCTAGAATTTCCAAATTCTCATTTTACTAGAAGTAACTGAACAGTTTACATCAGAACTATTAACTCCTCCCTCCAGAAAACTGAGGCAGTCACTTTAGAGACACTTTAAATCCCAAAACTTTAGAGGTGAAGGAAACTTTAATTTAGTTCCATATAACTAAGCTTTTTTCAAAATTAACAAGTTCCTCAACAGTGTAGGTCATTTTCTTCAGGCTTATATTCCACCCTCCAAAATAAAAGTGTATGAAACTCCTTCTAGAAGAGTATATTTTTATTTCTTCTTGTATATTTATATGCATTCTGTCCCACACGCACCATCCTAGCTATTGTATCTTTGTTCCTTTAAAGATAAAGATAGGGACAGCCAGATAGCTCAGTGGATTAATGCGCATGCTTAGGCAGATATAGGGACTGGGGTTTGATTCCCTGCATGCTGTGTCCGCCCTGCCCCTGGGGCATGCTGAGACTGCAACTGAGACTGGGCATTGTGGCATGAACCTGTAATCCCAGCACTTGGGAGGCTGAAAAGAGGAGGATCACTACAAGTCTGATCTGTGCAGTGAACCCTGTTGATCCCGTACTAAAAATACATAAAAAAGCACAATGTAAAAAATAAATAAAGATAAAGATTGTTAGGTCTGAGAAGCCCACCGCGTGAAGAAAGACTCCAAGAGACGTCCTCTCATGCAAAAGCAAGGGGATTTTATTACTACGTGCACGTAGGGCGATCTGAACATGCAGGAACAGAGCGCGCCCCCAACGTGGTAGGTGCAGTTTTTAAAGGCAAAAACCACAAGATAGGAGGGGGTGCAAGCAAATTACAGAAGCAAATCGCATTGGTTAGTGAGGGGTAACATTTAAAATCATTGGTAGGTTTGAGAATATGGCCTTAAAAGGGAAACTAAGGGGGACTAGTTTAAAGTGTAACTGAACAATGTGACCTATTTCACAAAAAGATGTTCTCAG